>JAAGNO010025501.1:78816-133292 GCA_033439905.1 Ceryle rudis | reverse complement strand
AAGTTAGTATGCTTGTCATGACAGACCTTTCTGACCTTATCATCAATAAGCTCCCACATGTATATTTGTCACAAGGTAAATTCAGGTTTTTACTCCAAGAACATATATTCTCCTGTTAGCACTGCGCAGTGTAGTCTGAACACTTAGTTACACGGTATGGTTGTGGGTACTCCTCTCCTTCACTTTCTCATACACACTGTACCTGCACTTGGACATGGTGATGCTGCACTACCCTACTCAAGTAAGTTTAAAAATTTCCATAGGATTCAGTTCAGTACTAAATGTAGCTCTTTGCATCTTCTCAGAGCGCGAAGACAAAATCTGTTAGCAGTCTCATAAGTGTGGGACATGCCTTCTCAATCAGTTGAACATGATGCTCAAATACCACAGCGAATTTGGAGCAGCTTGGTGTATCCCTACGCAAAAGTCAGCAACATGTAGCAGTACTAGCTTTGAAAGGGGTAGTCCTGTTAATAATGTACCATACCTGAATTAACTAACCCACGTGGGTGACTTTGCCTTCCATACTACCTTCAGTCAACGTTTGTAAGGCAGGATAACAAAGAACATGCCTTCTCTTGAAGAATGAGTAAGAGGCACTACAGTCATTTCCTGTGACTTAGGGATATCCAGACAGATATGGGATTAAATTGGTTTTTTCCAAGCACAATTAAAATATCATAAAACTAGTATAGCACACTGCAGATGGAACGATTGTCTGCAATTGTTTGTAATATACCTGGTGAAATAACCCCATTAATTCCCTGACATTTAAATAAGCTGAACTATTTGAGGTGAGACATTTGTGTTAGAAAAATAAAACTACTTCAGCTCTGAGTCATTAATTTTCTAAGATAACCATTGGCTATGTATAGACCTTTCCTAAGAATAAACGGCTTTGTATTGAACAGGTTAGAAATATCAGACCAAAAGTTTGCCATACAATTACCACGTCTACATCCCATAATAAGGACAGCTGGTGAAAGCCAGCAGAAGACTTGGCAGCACCTATGAGACTTCTACATAAAGTAATTATACACGCCAGCGGTCTGAGATCAATTATTTACATTCTCTTTTATATATTGCAGCTCACATTTTATTGGCAATTGTTATTACCAATTCACTTCAATAGAGGGCAAAAGAGACTGAAGTTGTTGTCTCAGACTGGAGGTTGCATGCAAGAGTGAGAATTAAGAAATCTGGGAGGATTACATACAATCGGAAACATAACCAAAGTAAAAGAGAAATGCTACAGCTGTATAGGGCTTAGGTAATTTTAATTTGCCTTGATGCTTCACTGCTCTCCCTATCTGTGAATCATACTGAAGCAAGCATGAGAGCCTGGTGGAACAAAATGAACTCCAAACTGTTCACAGTCATTTTTCTCCAGTCTTGAACACATCATAAGCACTAATTTAACGGTACCAGGGAAAATATATGGTTTGGTGAACTGGAAGTACATTCTCCTATATTTTCTTCTGCTGACTTTTAATGCAGCAAATTTCTGAATAATTCAGTGCACTTAAGGGAATTTCTTTTAGGGAACGATCATTTTAATTTTTTTTATTTTCGCACTGATTTTATTTCTCAATTAGAACAGGGGCTTTGCAGGCTTACCTAATAGAGCGTTTCAAACAGTCTCTTTTCTGTTACAGAGTTTCAAATACTTTCAGTAATGCTTTAAAATTCATCTGCTTTCAGACACAAAGGTACAATATCCCTGAAGTTATTAAAAAGTCTAATGTTTTATGAAATGTGAAATAACAGACTTTGTTTGGTCTCCAGGGTAATTACTTCTTTCATTCCACCTAGGAATGCAGAACAGAAAGATGGCTGTGTTCTCTGCTCTGCAATGAATCCACAGTGATGGACCACTTTGTATCCTTAAAGAATTCCTCACACAGTACTACTTGTCTCCTGCTCTTCTTCCCAAATTTTGTCTTCACTGATATAATTTGCTGTAGTTGCCTTAATACAGTATCTTTCAATAACTGATAGTTGACCTACAAAACTCTTTCCCCCCCATGTTTATTTTTTTTTTTAAATACACTTGACCTATCAGTTCTCCACATTTGCCGATTCGACTCTCTGCTTCCCTGATGCTCATGGTCTTTATTCTGCTGTGGCTATGGTTTAAGCAGTATGGATTTTATCTCCCAGCAGTTTGCAAGCACTATGAAAGACAACGTTTGAATTCAAGATTATCTTGACAAATGGAAAAGAGTTGATCAAATGATGAAATATAATTAAAAAAAAAGGGGAAAATAATGTCCACTTAGAAGCAGAAAATCAACTAGAGAAATACAAAATGGGAAATAGCCTGACAAAGAACTCAGCTGCAGAAATTAATCTAAGACTTATTGCAGAGTGAAATAGAAATATGAGATGACAACATGATACCACTGGAAAAAAAAAAAATAATTGTCCCTTTGGGATATGTTAGAAGTATCATCACATTCAAAATGGTACAGCAATTGTATTCTCTGTGGGTGAGTTCTTACCCGGAATATAGTATTTGTTGTTGGGCACTGTGCCTTAAAAAAAGGGCTAGGCAATGAAAGAAGGTGTACAGAGATACTGGCTTGTAATAGAAATGTTACGATGGCAGAAATTAAGTATGAGCTCATATAGCTGCATAAGCATGAGAAGAAACAGAAGACAATGTAAAAAATAGGTCATATTCATAAGCAAGAGCATAGACCACAACAGTAACATCAAGGACTGTTGCCTCGGTTAAGCCCAGGAGGCCTGCACTACAGTAAAACCAACCAGTCTCCCTGTCAGCAGAAGGCCCTACCTGCTAACAAGAGGAAGATGGGAAGAAGGTAACAGAACATCACATGTCATTCCTTTTCCTTTCATCCTGGCATGAATACAGACTATAGCATTAAGAAACTTGGAGCAGACTTGTCTAAAATTTATGGAGGTTGAAGTCTGATACCTGGTGTCCCTTCACAGAATTACAGAATGCCTGAGGTTGGAAGGACCTCCAGAGGTCATCTGGTCCAAATCACCTGCTCAGGCAGGAACACCTAGGGCAGGTTGTTCTGGACTGTGTCCAGGAGGCTTTTGAATATCTCCAAGAATGGTAACTCCACATTCCCCTTGTCCTCTGTATTGCACACGGGTGACCCTCGCCAGACCACCTGAACACTTATATCTTATTCCTTGTAAGTATTTAGGTGTGAGAGTATAAGTGATGAGTTCATTGAGAAAAGGACTATGAGAGGATAAAGCCAATGCACTTAAAGAGATTTTCTAAAAGAAAAATACCACCTTCTTCCATAAAGCCTCACATTGAGTTTTTCACACTAACTTCTTAGCAGAGAGGAAAGCATATACAGTGAGATATATGCTGGAAGGCTGAAAGACCTGAGGTTGTGTAGTCTGGATGAGAAAAGCTTCAGAGGCATTAAGGTGATAGTTTTCACTATGTAATATGTTATTATTAAGAGGACAACAACCAGCTGTTGTCATGGATGCTGGGAGAAGGACAAGAAGAAAACAGCTTCAATTGCTGCAAAATTATTTTGGCTGTGTATTCACAGGAGTGAAACTCTGGCAAGAGCTTACCCAGGGACCTCATGGACTCCTCACTGAAGACTGTGAAGCACATGACCAGCAAATATTTGTCATTCATGTCTGGAAACGTTCAAACCTGTCTTACTGTTGTGGGTTACACCAGACCGGAGATTGACAGCACATTTCTGATGCTCAGTGCCAGATATATTGCCAAAAGCCCTGTGACTCAGAGACCCTGGTGCCAGCCCAGACCTATGTCAGTCAAAGACTTGGTGCCTGTGCCTAAGTTTTGTCACTGCTGGACTAAACAATCTCTTCTAGTCTCTTCCTAACCTATTTTATTCTGGTTGCTATGAAACCCTTACCCAGGGAAGCAATTTTTCTACTGGCTCCCTGGACTTCTGCTTTTGTTTCTCACTACCAGGAATGTTAAAACATTTTTATTTCTTCTTCAATAAGATTGAAAACAGCCATGCTTGAATTGGGGTGGGAGGAAGGGGGAGAATTTGGTTTAGCCTAAGATTTTCATTTCTGCTGACTTTTGAAAAACTCGACTTGTTGAGTAGAGGTGACACAACTGCAGTTCCTTAAGCAGATCTTTTGTTATTATCTGTCTGACAAAAAGATGGCAGCATGGTGGTGCTGTTGAATTTTTCTCTTCATTCGCCTTTTTTTTTTTTTTTCCCTTAAATCTCTTCTTTTCAGGAGTAACAAGCTTCTGAAGCTTTGGTGCTTTACCAAAAGTACACATGGAAATATTTGCATCAGGTATAAAGTTGATAAACACATAGCTGTGCATTTTCAAAATGTTTTATGGGAATTTTAGACACAGGACTCCCGTTGCCTTTTCAAATAACTGCAAAACTCATCTCTGAAGTAATCTATGAAACTGAACACTCAGGTATTTAAGGCTGAATGAAGCCTACAAAATCTTAATGTTCTGTAATCACTGGGAGAAATCTTACAGTGAGATCAGGACTGAAATAGATTCTCTCCCTCTATTTTTAGTAGAATCAAGTTAAAACCCCCCATATTTTGTGTATAAGCTGTTTTTGACATGTTCCTTTTTTTGTACACATTCTTTTTGCACTTTGTAGCTCTCTGATTACATTTTCATTCATGAAATGTGAAATATAGGAAGTATGTAACCAAGGTAACAATGATGTCCCTGGTGTGTAGCCGAGAGTGCACAAATCTCATGTCAGAGTCCTAAGCAGTACCTTGTCTGCAACAGCTCCTGATCTCCTCCCATCATTTACAAAATAAGATCTCACCAGTGCAGGGACGACATTTTGGGGGGGACCACAAGAAGAAAGGCAGCTGAATATTACACAGTACAGGTATGTGATGATGTCACTGCAACTGTCTACTGGACACATCAAAACCATGCCATGTCTATGTCTGTGTCACCCTGGGGTAAATGCTCCTAGCAAGGAGCAGGGTAATTTGCTGTCTTTGTAACCTTGCCAAGTACAAAACCTGACAAGAGGTTGTGACAGTGAGTAAAACCCATGCTGGGATAGTCAGTGTCAGACTGGTTGTGTCACAGGGCAGCGCACCAGATTTCTAACTAGGGACACACAAAAACACATACCTTGCCATGAATCATCCCCCCCCATTGTATTGCCCTCCTTCTCCAGTTCAGCTCTGTGAGATTTCCTTTATTTAACAGAGTGAGTAAAATGCTCACTGTCAGATGGCACAAATAACACACATAACTACTGCTGGCATCAATAAGGGTGAGAAAGGTAGTTTCTGTTCACTTATGTCTTTACAGACCTTTTCCATTTTCAAGAGATGACTGCGAAGTGGTCTTTGCTAAACAGAGTTGGTCTAAAACTTTCCAGTTAAATTTCTCAACCCATTTTTGTCAGAAAGCTCTTGCACTTAGACTTTCTGTCTTGCCAGACCCTGCTGTGACCCTAACACACAGCTGCTTGACAACCGATAACCATATTTGCAAGTGATAAGTTTATCTGACAAATGGCTTTTGGTCCAGATTATTGTTTGTACGCTTCAGACATCCTGGGTCCTGTGGGACATTTGAGTATCAGCAATAGACTAGAGATTGAAAACAGATTGCTTATAAGCTATTTATTGCTTTATGCTGAAAAAAAAAAAAAAGTCTTCCTTTTCTTTTTTCCCCAAACACAACTCCCCCATTTCTTCAACCCATTTCTAGTCTTATTTCCATTTCTTTCCACTACTCAAGTTCAGTCCAGTTCCTCTCTAGGCACTTTTCCAGATGTCTTTCAGTTTTAGGAACACTATACTCTCCCCCTGGAACCAATACATGCAAGTAGATGGGTATATTGTCGAGCACTCAAATCCCTTTTCCTGAGTACTTCTGACCCTTCAGCATTTCTGCATAGTGACAACTCTGCATTCTCGGTGTTGCAGGAGTTTCTCCTAGTTTGTATCTTGAGGCAAAGATGGAAATGAGGACAACCTTTCACCTGTGAAACAGTCAACTGAGCTGAATACATGAGTACAGCTCTAGAGATGGTCTATTTATTCAGTCCTTGAGACTTCCACCTCCAACTTCTGCTACCTTATCCAAGTAATTCTGCCAATAATTACTGTTTGGGTTGTTTGTTTGTTGGTTTGTGTTTTTTTTTTTTTTTTTGCATATGTGGGCTTCACAATTTCAGAAGTATTTAGCAATGGGGAGTTCTTTAACAGTTGGGTGCATAATTTGACATACTTTTAAAAGACCGAAGGATTTCACTGCTGACTCACTTTTCAAAACCTAAAACATATGGATGAAACCAGAGAAATCTTTGTAAAACCTTCACCTTGGATCCTGTTAAGAAAAACTCTTCCTTAATTAATGATGGCCTTGCATCAGCTTATGATCACATATTTGAATTCTATGATAAAGCCAACTGTAAAAAATGGAACAAAACACACAATTAATTAATATATTAATTAATTCATATAACGTTTTCCCAACTTCCCCTGTTAATCATTCAGGATGCTATTAATGAAGCGTGTAAATGTGCCTGCTTACAGAGCACCATTTTGATAGTGGTTTCTGCCCAAAGATCACTAAGTGCCTTCTACCCGTTCCGAGAGCTCCAGCAAATTGCACGTTAGAAGGCGGTAGCGATGTAAACACCAAGGAAACACGGTGCTGCCTGTCCTGAGTCGCACCCAGAGCTCACCTTCCCTCAAGTTCGGCGGTTTCGGGCAGGAGCTGTGCAAGGCAGAGCGCAACAGGACGGGCTGTGAGCGACAGCCTAGCAAGCAGCGGCCGCGGCAAGGGCGGACTCGAGTGCCGGGAAGGTGGTGGCGGCCGCCCCGCCCGCCCCACTCCGCCGCCGCCGCCGCCACCGCCCCGGCGCCGCCGCCGCTCCGCCTCCGGGGCAGGGAGGGCTCGGGGTGGGCTCGCCTCCCCGGCGGCGGGAGAGCGGGCGCGAGGGGCCGCAACTTCGGCGAGATGAATGCAGAGAACCAGGATGTGTTGCTGGATCTGGAGGGGGAGGAGGAAGAGGGAGAGGAGGAGGAAGATGATGATGATGGGGAGACCGGTGAGTAGGGGGCTGGCGCGGGGAGCGTCCCCCCGGGACAGGGAGGGAATCGCCGCGGCGGGGGCGTGGGTTCGCCTCCCGGGGCGGGTGTGAGGCTCAGCCCGGGCAGGTTCTTCGCGAAGCCGGGGTCGCGGGTGGGGAGGGCACCTGCTTGCAGTGACCGAGCCGTGGCCGGGGGACTTGCACCACAGCTCACCTCCTTCTGCTACAACTTCTGGTGGTTTTCCCGTGGCAAATACTCGATCTCTTTGTCGGTGCTGGCGGTATGTGCCAGGTGGGACTTCCTCGTGTAGCGGCGTTGCTGTGCTCCTGCTCTCCTAGCATCAGCACAGGCTGCTTTCGGAGAAGCACCAAAAACTTTACCCGTTCCATTCCCTCTCCTGGGAGGTACCGGCGTGGGGTGGTGCAGAAGCAGCACTTTGGAGCAAGTGCGATGCTGGAGACCTTTGGCGTAGTGCTGATCTCCCAGTACAGCACAGCTTCTGCCAGGGTGTCTTGGTTCTTTGAAGAATGCGAAGAATGCCATCGCCTCCGCAAGCCCCCGGGCATGCAGCATACCCCGGGGCTGGTCCCTGGAGCTGGCATCAGCTTCACGAGAGCAGCTAGCCCTCCTCGTACTTCCAGTCTTGCGTGCCTTTAAGTTGATAGCCAGGGAAAAGAGAGGAAATTACCACCTCCTGCACAGCCCCCATCCCCCCCTCCATAAAAAAAAATTAAAAAATCCCAAACCAAAACCAAACAACCAAACAAATGGGAAAAAAAAAAAGCCCAAACAAAGAAACAAAAACCACCAAAAGAAATCGAACAAACAGACCTGTAAGGGAGAAAATTGGAAAAGCACAGAAAGATAGTAATTCTGCTGGGGAAGAAAAAAAAAATATATTGTGTCTGCCAGGAATGCAGACAGTAAAAGGACCAGAGAGTTTTAAATTCAAAGACAGTGCATGCTAGTCTTGTCCCAACACAGCAGCCCAGGACAATGACATTTGTATTTACTGTGGGAATTAATTCTATTAAAGTATTTGCAGAAAACAGCCCAGAAGGGACTGGTTCTCAGCTGATTCAGACTGACCGGGTCTATTCATTCCACTAAAGAGACACAGATTTGCTTCAGTTCAAAAGCTGGTTTCAGATCCAGTACCCAGGATATTCTGAACTCTTTTATTTCTACTTAACTTGTTAAAATGGATCTAACAAACAAGGAATGCAAATAAAAGTCAATTAGACAAGCAAGTAGAAGTTAGATTTCTATATATAAATTTTATCAAATAAAAAGGGTTCCTGCTCATTATTATTGAAAAGGTTGTGAATGTTTTTACTGAGCATTACAGAGTTTTGATAGTTTTTTAATATTGGAACTGTACTTCTCCATTACTAAAAAGTTCTAGTGCCATTAACTCTCTATGGTACTTTTCTTGCCTCTAAATACTAATCCTTAATAATGGCCAATAGTTTGCCTCACTTCAAAAGTGTATAAAGTTTGAGCCTCACCCACTGTCTGTGGAGATCAGGGAATGTCTTTCCTTCAACATTACTTGCCTTTGTTTCAGATGTGGGAGTATCCCTTGCTTTACAGTAATAGTCCAAAGACAAATTCAGTTTTCCATGTGAATTGAGGCAGAGGAATTGTTTGACTCAACTCCTCAAATTAAAGGGCGGATCAGCACTGCAGTGTATTAAGCAACACATGCCTTTTTCCTTCCATTCTTCACCCCAGAGAACAACTAAATTGTTTCCTACTCATGACTATCAAATTTGGGGTTAGTTCAGCTCCCAGGGCCAGCAAATCATGAGCTGCGTATTCTGCTTGCAGGATACAGCAGTTTGGAAAAACACCATGTGGCAAAATTGACTAAAAATTGAGCAGCGATGATTTCAGTTGTTATGCAAAGCCTGTTACCCAGTGCCCAGCTCTTTCACATTTGCTGTTCTGCCTTGCAAAATGCATGTGTAACAGTCTCAATGTTTTTACATTAGGTATCATTGCAGGAGAACTATTAGTCTGATAAATTTGTAAATCAACCATTCACCTCCAGTTTTACCATACCACTTGCATCTGCATTTTTCCCAAGAAAGCCATCCCTGCTTTAACAAGTAAGCAGGACTTCTGAACTCTTTCCAGTTCTATTCAATATCAATCCCAAGTGTTTATAGCTCATCAGGAAAACATTATTTTGGCATATCAAAGTTTGTAGTCATGGCACATAAAGGGAATACTCTGGCTCATACTGGCATCCAGCTGTTTTTGGTTATCCATGCTGATGACTAGCAAGCCACCCATGTCAGAAGCAGATTTAGACAGGAGTCCAGAGAAAGAGCTGGACTCTTTGGAGCTTCCAATCCACAGGAAGGTACCACAACCACACTGCCAACCACACATAGCTTTGAAATGGATTGTTTCAGTCAAACTTGTGCTTAAGGAAGAAAGTCTCGTCCTAAGGTTAGGCTTTTTTGACAAGTCAAAAATCCTTTTTTTCCAGTGCTTAAAAACAGGCAACTTTTTCTTTTGTAGTCAGACTGTTTTCAAGAGGATTGTTACATTAATGTCATTACTTTGTTTCTGAGATACCTTGTTACCAGGCAGAGATGGTAGGAAGGACATTAAGCTGCGGTTGCCACAGCATTTAAAGTTCTGGAACCCCATTATTTTCTGCCTAGAAATTGCCAGACAGTTCCATCAACTCAGAGTTTTTCTTTCCCTGCTGCCAAACCTCATACCATATCTAAATTAGTTTGCTTGTGTTTTGGAATTTACAGAATATCTGAGTGTACTTTCCAGAAAAAATTGACTTCTGCAGACAATATCCAGAGGCATCCACTCTGACAAACCTTTCTGTAGGAATGACTTTTCTCTTCGTTGGGATACATTGTCCTCTTGCTCACTCTTTGCTGTCATGGTTTTTCTTGTTACACAATGTAGATACGGTACCGATGAGGATGGCAGCTCTTCTATCTGAAAACGTTTTCATGCTGTTGTTCAGTACACATTTTTACCAACTATGATAAAAATTACCACAATACTGGCTTATTTGAGCAACATCATTTTTTGGAGTTGTAGCCTAAAATAACCAGTTTTTTGCAGCCCACTGTACAACTCGAATGCTGTCCTAAGGGGTGATTTTGTAATCCAAATAGTGAAGAGCAGTCATAGGTATTCTTCACCTCATTAGCTGTGCTTGCTGTTCTGTTCTTTGCTTGTTTTCTCATGGCATATGTTGAATTTTATCATATTGCCTGCCTAGACCTTCTATTTTTTCTTACTCAATAGCTTCATTAAATTGACCTGCTTCTCATATGACCCTACAAATACTATTGATGTCATATACTCTACTCCAGTATGGATGTACAGTATGCCAACAGTGTTCTACAGATTACTCCAGTGTTTGCCTTCATGATGCTGTGAAATGGTCAATTCTCTATAGAAGCCTTCTAAAGGCAATGGAAAGTTTGAACAGTTAGTTTTCTTGATTGAAAAATGTGGCTTCGTCCTGCAAGTTATTAACTCTAATCCCCACATGGTGGGAAATTTAAAAGTGGTCTACTTGGCAATAGGTGCAGGGATCGGGTCTGATAATTTTATAAAATGCAAGGCTTTATGAAAAGATTCTTGAAAAAAATCTAATTCAGTTTCTGAAATAACAGTATCTTGCTTTTTAGTCTACCTATAATAATGAGTAGGACTGCCCCAGTCCACTCATATCACACCTGGGTTTCTTCCTTTTTTTTTTTTTCTGTCTTGTAATCAAACTAAATATTATTTGGGTACATTTCAGTCCCTCATTGTCCTGAAGAAGACAGTGGGATGAGTATGTCTGATAAGCTGAGAATCAAGAATTTCCGCTTGTTTGTTTGTTTGTTTGTTTGCAACACTGTTCTTGTACTTATGCATCTAGGGGATGAGGAATAGGAGTAAGCAGGAGAGGAGTGTAGACACAAGGTCTCATTTATTCTGATTTGCTCTTGAAGCAGCCAGAAGAGACTCTTTGTGATAAACTGGGACTTGTACGGATCCAGGAAACACTGGTCTGTGATACTGGTAAAAATCTAAACTACCTTTCATGCATCATATCCTTCCACTTGTATTTGTTACGCTGATGGTTTACCTACACTTTTTCCTCTCTTCATACTTCAGCAGTTTTATCTTCTGACTTTCTGCCCACTTCACCTTCACCAGATATAAGCAAGCCATGCAGGAATAACAACCTCACCCTGAATCTGGTTGCATTTGAACAGTACACTGTCAGTACCACTCACTTTTAAATGATTTTTCTCACAATTTAATGATTTTTCCACAAAACTACTAAAAACCAAAGAGTGAGAGTATAAGTATTTAATTATGATATAATTAATGTTTTGCAGCTATTTAAAATTCATAAACTCTGGAAGAGATCAGAGTATTTAAAGAATCAGGCAGGAATGTAGGAAATTGGTAAATTGCACAAATTCACCAGATTTCCTCTTTTAAAGTTTTTCTACCATAGCAGAGTTCTGAGTTGTCCATTAAAAACTTCCTGTACTTTGAAAGTCTTCTTTGTGCTGGTATTTTGAATTTGGCTGTACTGAACATATGAGTGCCATTTACAGGTAAGTCTACGAAGTGTAGGAGGACTTGTTATTTGCCATTTTATCAACTTGTGCCATTTGCACAACTTTAATAGTATTAGATTTGTTTCTTTTCCTAGTTATTAAATTGTTAGTTTTATGTTGGCTATTTATCACAGGTCATTCCTTAAATATTTTTCCTCTATTTACATAACCCATAAGGGTTTTCTAAAGAAAAAAATACCCTATGCACATTTATGCTTAACATTGTAGATTTTTTAAATGACTTTTCAAGCACTATCATTTGTAGGAAAGTTAACTTATTAAAATTCATATGCTGGAAACACCCAGGCTTTTGTTACATGGTACAGAACTCCAGCAGTTCTCTAGTGTTACAGTTATTGAAAGTAAGGCAATCAAAAACTCACATAAAATATCCTAACATCAGCTGATTTTAAATTTATGCAGTATATCAAATTACAGGTAGAGAACTTGAATTTCAGGAGATCAGAGACATGGAAGGGGTGTTGTATGTATGCCATAACAGATGTCATGTTTCCACACAAATGGACCTTTCAAAACGAATTAGAGAAGGATTATGAATAAGATCTGTTACTATATGCATGGAAAAATTGATAAAGTTGTTATCATTTCAATCACCTCATCCTAGTATTTCTTGGTACCTGCCATTTCCGAGGAAATGATAGGTTGCATGCTGTGGAATTAAGGTCTAGTTTGCCACTAGACATGTGGCAAACCCCAAAAGGGAGCCGATACTTAAAACAGATGTGGGGAAAAAAAAAAAAAAATAGACACAAGGGGGCTTTTGTATGAGAGCAATTACCTGTCATAAATTAAATAGTCTTTGTCATGCCTTCCAGATTCTCCTTTATAAAGAACAATAGAGTTTTTCTTTTATTGCATTGGGGCTTTTTTTCAGTTTGACATAACACATTCTTGTACCCCCCCAAAAAAAAGTCAAATAAAGAAACATTAGCCTAAGTCTGGGATTGAATGGTGTGGGTCAAGCAAAAGGGTTCCTAGTTTTTGTGCTTTACAAATAATGCACAGAATTGAAATAATATAACTAAATATCCTGTTACTGACATGAGAAGATTTTTTAAGAAGGTGCTGCAGGCCTTAAGAATAGGGAGCTGCTGCAGTTGTGTGTTTAACAAGATAATGCATTTAACAGGGTGTGACTGTCAGGGAGGAGGGCACAGAGGAATGGTGCCGTGGGTTAGATTGTGTATTGTTCTTATACTCAGAAAACAAAGGTGGGGACAGAAATACTATGCAAGTCCTGAACTTTGTATCCTAAAGAATAGAAAAAATCTGCTTGCTTTTGCTGGACTGTCACTATTGCTGCAGTGCATGTCTCTGGTCCTTTCTAACAGTCTGAAGTATTGCTCTATAGAATATATACGTTATTAAGTTGATATTTGGTTTATTTTTTTAATATATTTTTTTTTTAAAGTTTCACCAATGCATGTGCTTAATTAATATCACTTGTAACTTTTTAGAGGGTTTTGATTCAAATCCAGGCTCACTGTGAATGTAGGTAGAACAGTTTTCCCACTGAAGAGCCTGGGTGTTCTGCTGAACTGGCCATGCTGAGAACCTGCTAGGACATCGTTAGTGTTTTGTGTTAAGGTTCAGACCTAAGGAACCTGGAAGATGAAGAGAAAGCTGTAGACCATAATGTTGCAAACTTATCAAGCCAGCACAAATTGGCCTGGCTACCAGAAATATTCCACCCGCAACCACCTTACAGCGACACTTTAGGTCTTTATGGTGTTTTGGCCTCATTTTTCCTTGGGGTATGTTGGTGGCAGCGTGGTAGGGATGCAAAGTTATAAAAAAGGACACTGTACCCTTTATCGTATTGCCAGTGTTTGTGAGAAATGAAAACTGGCAGTCATGCAAATTTTCATCAAATGATAGATTTTGTTTGATAGTCAGTCTAAGAATGCAAATACCTGAGCAACAGAACCCTTTGTCTTCCTCCCCCCTCACAATTACTCTGTCAACCCACATTTCTCTGAAGGCTTCATGACAGGAGGATTGTCTTGATAGCTTCCTGAGGAATTTATATGGGCATCTGAAAGATATTTTTGATTGATTCAATAGAATTATTTCGAACTGTTGTTCTCACCTATCTCAAACTCAAGCATTTGATAACTAGAGTAGACATAGGCATAATTCTTTTCATGGACTTCAGCAGTGAGATCCTGAAGCATCACTGGAACTATTTAAAAAAAAGAAAGTCCTCAACCTCAGGGTGCACTGATTTAATCTTTGAGCAGTCCCCACTCCTCTGCAGAATTCAGAATCACTCCTCAGCCTCATTACATACACATGGGATACCTTCCCCAAGGAAGTCAAGATATGTGCTTAGGGCCTATGTTTGTACATGGTTTAAGACTCTGCCAATGGGAAGATAACTCACCTAACATAGTGGCTGGTTTATCAGGGATGGACTTCTGAGTGACAAAGCATAGGGGAAGGAGAAGATTTACTCCTTCATTAACATCAAACAGCGCAGCACAAATTCTTCCATTGCATGGTACCATCAAATGGGACTATAATCCCTTTTTCCCATTTCTATCCTGTATCTATGTCAGAGCAGCTTCCTCTTCACAAGCTTTTCAGTTCCAAACTTTATCAGTATAGATGGTCCATCTACTATGCAGCAATTGACCTATTGAAGGGCATATTACAGAATGGAAAATAGGCAGAGCCTAGATAGTTTTGCTGCTGAAAATAGCCATATTAATAAAGCATGTGTGTTATGTTTGTAAAAGGGTAAGATTCAGATCAGCATAGACCCTGTTAGCAGGAACAACTAGGAAGACCAAATGGTTTTGGAAAGAGACCACATTTAGACATTTTTAATGAATACCAGATTCAGATTGGAAAATTAGCAGAAGTATATTAAAACACAAACTGACTAAACTTTAAGCAGTGTAGTTACAAGTCTACTGGAGCATAAACGTTTTTTAATTGATTTTATGCCTCATGTGGTAAATTGCAGCTTAGTTTCAAAATATTGTATAAAGGCTGAAGAATATTGAACCTTTCAATTTAGTGTTTACATTAAATAATTTCCAACAAAACCACTAATCATCAATATTCTTTAGACATAAATGAAGATTGAAGTTTTGTGGAAACTGCTACCAACATCAGATTTTGCTTCTCTTTTATAGTTTCCTTTCCTTTCAGTTTTTTTGTTGATGGATTTCCCCTGATCCCGTTAATCTGGTTAGTCAGGTTCTTCAGCATTTTTTAGATGTGATTTGTCATGGGACATTAAATATTTGTATAGGAGACTGCTTACAGTACAGTCATCAGAATGAGCTGCTGCACTAGTGTTCTTCTAAAGGAAACAGCCACCACCTCTGTTCTGTTCAAGTGCTATTTGAAAGCATTTGCTGCAGCAGGCTAAATGTCTGAGAACTTGAGTGTCCATGGTGTGTTTCTGTCCTACGGGCTTCTAGCTTGGGTGGATCTTTTGCTAAGGCGTCTGACTTTCATAATGTCTACTAGAAGGTCTTGGTTCTTCAGATGAGACCTGTAATCTCTTCCTCAACCATTAGTACTTTGGGAAGTTAGTCAGACGAGGAATCTTTACTGGGTTGGGAAGAGAATTTAGAATGAAGAGGGAGAGCAAGAAGCACTTGGATTGAGATGCACTGAGTCTCCTATGCTGTGGTGATGCTAATGTATTTTGGTCAGGGGAAGGGAATGAGATTAGTGACTTTTCAGTGGGTGAAAGACTGTGGGTTCTTTCCTTCCTTTGTGGGAGGAATATTTAACTAGAAAATGTCATCTGGATTGCAGAGTGGAAAGTATGAGTGTTGATTATAAAATATTGTTGGTGTAGCAACCCTGATAAAGATGGTGGGAATTGATGTTAGTAATCCAAGGACATGCTGCTCTGATCTGGCACAGTGGAAGAGTTGAAGAAGAGCCACATCCTGCCTGAGAAAAAGCTGAGGTTTGTTGCTGTCAGTGGAGTGAGCCTGAGCATCAAAGTCTAGTTCAATGGAGAGACTCCTGTAGCATAGACTGGGGTCTTGACTGAAGGGTCAGGTAAAATAAGAAATGCTGAAGAGATGGAAAGAGTAAGGAAATGGAAGTAAAGGCAAAACATCTGTTGAGACCTGGGTACAGATTAAGTAAGTAAAAGGGAAAGAGAAAGAACTCTAGACAGTATTCATAAGGGTAAAGCTGACCAGTGCAGCTAGTCATCTGTTTATCTGGTCAGGAACTCATAGGCCATGGCATAAAGATTCGTCCAAGTCAGTTCATCGGGAGAATAAGCGGCAGCAAGGGATTAAGGTAATAGCACTGTGGGTGCAATGAAATGAAATAATTAATCTGTGATGGGTTTATGCATATTTTTATTATGTATTAAAAATCACAGTATATTCATAGGTAATTTATCCATCAGGAGAAAAATATGATGTCTATACCATTATTTGCAAAAAAATTCCATTGCTCTAGGTTTGGCACTGCAGATAGAGGACAAGACTGAGATGATGATCCAGAGGGCTGTAGCATTGCCAAAGAGTTTTATTAGTTTGTGTGCAATCTTAGTAAAATTATTAGTGTTCTCTTTCTATGTGTTTTATCCTTAAGTATTCTAATGGAGTTTTTATAGTCATTAATGATCAAGGATGAGGTCAAACAATGCACACTTTACCCTTGCGAGCAGTCTCATTGACTAGAATGGGAATAGCATTACTTTTGTAAGTGCTATTCATAGTAGAGAATGCAGAACTAGTCCCTAATGGAGGAAATATCTTTATTAAATCTTTCATCATCTCTGTATATACTGATTTATTCTAGGAAAAATAATTAAATTCATTTAATTATTTGGCTGTCTATAAAAGGCAAGAAGGAATTTGCATAAAAGCACAGTTTAATCTATAAATGTCTGTGCTTAAGACAAACAGCCCAGCAAAAATTCTTCCAGTATTTGGTAAGATTTAAACATTTCATGTGTTTATAAAAAGAAAAAAAAAAAGGAAGAAGAAATTAATATGACCTGAAGAATCAATACGTCAATAAAGGGCCAGGTTTGTTGTTTGGGGTTTTTTTTAACTTCTTTCTTGGTGATAATAAAGTGAGGAGAGAAAAATCTTCAAGGGCATTGCAGTCTAGCCAAATAGACCTCCAGATGTTTTTGTAAGTTTATTGGTGTTTACAAGGAAAACAAATCTCTTTAGGGACAGAAGAGGGTGGGTTTAGGTAGAAGTTGGTTATTAAGCTGCAGATGTTAGAAGAAATATCTGAAGTCCTTCAACTGCTAAAATTACGAAGTATTTCCTTATTGGGAAACAAAAGTATACAGTTTATTTCTAAACTCTGGGTCCAACACTGGAAATGCTTGCAGACATGAGCCTTTGCACCTACACACACAAAGCAGATCAAAAATGCCTGTAGGTATTGACTTTAAACTTAGTATTTTCATGGTCAAAATAATTAAAAGTATCTTCTGGACCCTCCTATAAACATGCTGTATAACAGCTGAGTGTAGGAAATACTTTAAAGCAAACATGCTGAGAAACTCATTACAGAAATTCAAATATATCTCCTTTGAGACATGTAAATTTAATAGCAATGGGTGTAATTTTATAAACATATTTCAAACTTAAGATTTCTAATTAGATAGCTCATTGATCCATAGGCATGGAAGTCTAACCAAACAGTGATCTGCAATTACAATTTGGTTAATCATTTGAGTTCCCAGTGAAAAGTCTTCATAGCTTCCTGGAGGCTTAGCATTGGTGATGAACACCATGTGATCATCTTGGCTGCTAAGAAAATGGTGGTTTTAGCTTGGGGCAACTGCTTCATGTGGGCTGCTCTCCTGTAAAACCCACTGAAGGCAGAGTGCACTTGTTCTTCATATAATTGGGCAGTAATTTTGACACTGTACTTGGGGTTGATCTTGGCAAGTAAGTCTCATGGCAAAAGCAAAAGTGGCCTGTCTTCTTTATGTTTCCTGCCTAAGGACAGCTGATTTGGGTTAGCTGCTCTGAGATAAAAAACCAACCAAACAAACAAAAAACAAACAACAACAACAACAACAAAAAGCAAAACCCAACAACCAAAACACCCAACAAACAAATAAAACAATGAAACAAACCCTCACATTATATTAAACAATGAAGAAAACCCCTTCAGATTCAAGAAGGCACTGGCATAAGTCCAGATGCATTTATACAGTGACTTGGTTCAGTGATGGAGCAGGTATAAAAACAACTTATCATACTCTTGAGCAGAGGGTTAATTCTGTGGTCCCCACCAAACTGTTAGGTCACAGCCCCACAACAAATCAACCTTCAGAAGTGTGCAGGTTTATTAGGCCAGGTTCTGGGTGTGTGTGTGGTCCAGGCAGGGAAGGTAGAGGGCTTACACAAAAATGATGAACATCTTATACAGCTTCTTGGTTTTATCCTTTGTACCTCTTAATCAATACTGTTGTCTAACAGAGCTTATTTAATTCAGATCTCACTAAAAACTCCTCTGAAATTTCTCAGGGAAAGAAAACACAAAAAACAATGACATTTTATGGTGTAGTGTTTCTGTTAGCTGTTACATTGCCACAGTTTCATGTACTGCTCTCAGCCCAAGGTAGAAATCCTGATTTTTACAGGATTACCTGCAGCTTGCTCCTATAGTTCTCACACAACAGCATAAACTTCTGAGGTAGCAGGCTGCTGCTCATCTCTATGCACCAGTCTGTGTAGGGACATACTACAAGCCAAACATGACACAAACACGAGCACAATCCTTTTGAGTTAAGTGGAACCATCATCATCCATAAAGCTATCTAAGTGTGTAAGTGTCGCTGTCTCAACCCCCAGAGACTGTATATTGCTGTTTAGAGTGTACTTTTTTCAGTGTTGCTTTGTTCTTTTCTGTGGTTTATTTTCCAAAGCTATTCATGATGGAAGTAGAAATAACTGTCTAAACAATGCTATTCCATTTATCAGTTGTGGTCATTGTATCCTTGTCTTTCTTTTTGTTTGTTTCTGAGAGTTTAATTAAATGTTTTGAGGATAGATGTTTATCCTGCACTCTGTAAGATAAGACCAAAAGTGTCTGTCAGAGGAGTTTCTGCACCTCGCACTGATTACAGTTCACTGAACAAACCCACTGACTGTTCTCAACACAATGTTCCTTAGGAACACCTTGCATGCAAGAATAAACTCTGGAGAAATCCTGTTTGCTTTCAGTTCTTCACCATTTTATTGTTTCACCTTTAGGGTCAGTGATTCTCTTGGCCTTTAGAGTGCCATATGAGCAGATGTGGCTCATACAGAAATGTCACTCAGAAGGTGCTCTTAGGCTCCAGACTACACAGCCCAAGTGCCAGCCTGCAGCAAACAGGGACAGAGGAGTCACTTGGTCATTTCCTGTTTTGGTATTGCTTCACTTTGCAGATGCTAAACTAAACCAAAGTCCATGGCTACAAAAAGGTAAGCACTGAAATCCTAGCTGTGCAAGTTCTTCATGAACATATCCCATCAGTGCTATATGCCACAGGGCACTGATACAGCAAGTACTTACAACCTTTAAGATTTTGTCTGTGTAGAATGCAGGTCAGAAATATGACCGTAAGTAAAATTAAAAAGCTTTTCTTTTACATGATCAGGAAGCTTTCTAACTGTTCTAATGTAGGCAACTGAAGTCTACAGAAGTGAGAAAATGTATATTTGATATTAAAAATTTCCTTGCAATCTAGTGAGCAAAATTTACTTTCAGGGAGGTTGAAATGTTGAATAGTGTTTGTGTATCTTGGAATCAGCACTGCACTGTCTCTGAAAGTAGATAAGCAGAATTTTCCACTTTTTTTTTGAGGGGAGCACCATGTAATATTTTCAGTGTTCTAGCAGAAGATACTGGGATTGATTCTTGTGCTGCAACATCTCTATCAACCTGTTTAGTCTAAGGAATGTCAAGAAAACTAATAACCAGTTAGAAGGGCTGAGTGCTAGATCCCTCCAAAATGGAATATGCATTTAAACTTAGAGCTCTAAATATGTCACTGTGATTACATTTAGGCCTAAAAAAAAATCTTACAGAGAAAGCGGATATTGGTTTGTCTCGTGATTCTTCTGTTGCTGTATGTTTGTGTGCAACATTTGTTTCACAGCTTGGGTAGTTTTTCAGTAAGTTATAAATGAATATGGCCATATGTCAAGTTATTGATTTGTGAGGTCCATATTTAGGATAAAGTGTGAAGAAAAAAAATCATGATTGATTTACTGGATCCCAATTTGTTGTGCATTTTAAGAGCTCTTGATATCATTCTGTCAGTCTGCAGTTCAATAAAATCTTTGGAACTGAGAAGTTTATTCACCTTCAGCCAGAAGTTGGAGTTGACATGAGATAAGATGTGAAATCCTCTAGCTTGTGTTAGAGGGATCAGACTGGATGACCTCATTGGTACCTTCTTGCCTTACAGTCTATGAGCCAAATTCACACACTTCAAAAGATAATTTTAGTTCCTCTCAACACAAAAAATAGAATCTACAGTAAAGCCACTGTGGTGTCCTCTTTAAAAATAAAAAGTACAGCCAGTGTCAAGTGATTATGACTAGCTTCCTAACAGCCCATCACACTTGCTTTTTCCCTGCTGTTATAATGAGATGTGTAAGCAATCATACTTAAGCTCAAATGAAAAACAACTCTGTAGAGGCTGCTTGGGTTTTTTTCACCTGAAAACAGATTTTTTTACATCCTCTCTCTTCCACAGTTTTGAAGAAATGGATTCGAATCTCAGTAGAAATTAGTCTGTGAAGAGGGATATGGCTGGGTCTCCAGCACTGCTTGTATTCTCATGAAGATCTTTATTGTTATATGAAATGAACAAGCCCTATGGTTGTTCCTGTGTTACTGCCATCTGCTATCTTCATAACATCATAAAACATATCAGCAGGACTCTACAGACACCAAAGTAAAATGTTTTTCCATGCTTTTCAAAGCAAAGCTTGCATCTCCTCTTGTTTGGGCTTTTTTTTAAGATTTCATGGAATTTCCCTGTTGTATAGGTGAGATAGGAGGGAAACGACAATTTCTGCCTGGCTTTTTCCTCCTTGTTATTCTTGCTGCTTGGTTTTGTTATAGCTGAATGGTATCTAAGATTCAAAGCCACTTATTTTTCATCAGCATCATTAGTGTATAGCCCTGACTTATTTTTACCTCCTCCTGAGAAAAACTATCAAAATACCTGTTTTCCATATTTTTTTGCTACCTGCCAATCAAAAGAAAACTTGTACTTTAAAATTCACTTGCATTCTTGCCTGACAAGTTCTTAAACTGAAATTATTCTGGGATGGCTCTTCTTCTAGGAAGGTGCAACAATTGTTAGAGTAATCTAGAAATGGCACTCTACACCACATTTATCATGTGCTTACTTTGGTGGGTCTAAAGCTGCCTCCACTATTCCCACTCTGACTGACCATACTGAAATCTGAAGTGTGACATTACCCAGGAAATGATCCTTTTGTCTGTGTTGCTTTTAAACACAAATCTTAGGGTGACATAATCTCTAGATACCAAATAAATTATCAACTATGATGCACATCAAGCACTCAGAAAACTCTTGCTATCCCATTGGCAGCACTGTTGATACTTCTCCTGGGCTCTCTGTGGCATCTGCCTCAAGTGAATAGCAATATGTAATACAGTTGAGATTTCTGACCTCATGGAGATGAATAAAAACTTACTGTGCCTCACCCTTCCCAGTGCCAAGAAGTGTAAGAAGCAGTTGAGGGTTCAAAAGCTGTAGCAAGAATTTTATGAATTAAAAATCCACCAGATGATCTAGACCAAAAAATATACTGCTTCTGTCTGATTGTATGCTGTGGGAGTTTCACTGCCTCCATGCCCTTATCTTACCCAAATCTGGGTGATTTTTGGCCCAGAGCATCTTTGGTCACTCTTGGAGACAGGAAGCTGGGCTAGGTGGACCATTGAGATGATCTATAAGCATATTCTTGTGTTCTTATGTGCCCTTGTTCTTCTTTGGCTGCACACACACTCGGTTTCTTAAAAAACCCTGACCCTGTGCAAAACCAGTTACCAGCCTTACAGTCAAAAGACCAGGCAAGGCAAAAACATGGACAGAAGGCAAAATATAGGCCAGAGAGTCCATTATATCATAAAGCTGAGAGCTGGTAGCAGGCAGTCTTTCAAAAAACCAAAGCCAGGAGCTGGCACTAGGCCCTGCAGCTGGATGACCACAAGCAAGTGGTGTGTTTCCTTCTTACATCTGATACACAGCACAAGCCACCAGTCATGCTCACAAGCCAGATTACAGCTCACCCATCCTGACAAGAGGCTGATTGCAGATAAAGGTGTGGTCTGATGGTGGCATTACCTTGGAAAGCAAGTAACATTACCAAAGCTGCCTAAGCTCAAGGCTTGGTCTGGTAAAGGTGCAATGCCTGATCAGTGCATTCATGTCACTTGAAGCTGGGGACTCTTCATCAGTGACTGGATGACCAGGACCTTAGTGTGGCATTTTCTTTACAAAGAAATCCACTGCATTTTTCCACCCTTGTCTTGTAAGAGGACTGTAATGACTACTGAGATCTTACCTTCTTCCAGTTTCAGCTTCTCAAAGTCTGGGGAAAAATGTTTGTAATCGTTCTGATAGTTTGTTTTTATTGCCCTCATATTTTCCAAATGTGTTTGTGTCTAAGTTTCTTGAGCTGTTCTTTCCACATGCATCTATTTTTTTCCTTTAGTTGTATAGTGGACTTTTCAATGCCAGACAGAGAGACCATATTCTTACTTTCATCAGTCTGCCCACATTACTGTTACTAGAAAGCTGCATGCGCACATCCATCCTTCTTGTCAATGCTTCTTTTCCTAGAAAATAATTTAGAAACCTCTGTGACTTCAAAGCTGCTTGGCATGAAGCTGTCAGACCTTACTCAGCTGTAGATGCTGAGCATTATGAATTGAACTGTCAACAGAAACCAGGTTTTATTCATAGTGATTGTAATAAGCTAAAATACGTTGTATTTTTTTTTTTCCCATCACAGTACTGAATTTACACTAACTACATTATTCAGAACTGACTTCTAAAACTTAATAAATTGCTATGTGAGTTGCTTAGGAAAAGTGCCCATAGTTACTATGATTACTTTTCTTACAATGCATTTTGAAATTACTCATCAGCAGTGCAGAGTGCTCCTACACATGGACCACTAATCAAGTTGCCTGATTAGGTGAAATTCTAGACTTTCAGCAAAGTTTCCTCATGCCAAATTGCAGTAATAATTGTTCTATCACTTCTGCTCAAGGGAATCTCTCAAATGCTTCAGATATAATTTCATTTCTAAACTGACTGTATAATTAAATAATATGGTATAGCCAGCAGTAATCTTTCTCAATATGTAAATGTAAATATTTCCAGTTACCAACAGGAGCCATAGCATCCCTAATTGTCTGTGGCTAATTATGTATTATGTCTAAAAAATGTTAACATTAAGATTGCAAAGTCAAGCACTTAGAAGTTGGGCAATGTCAGCGTTAACTTTGCCCAGGCAACTTCAGTTTTCCTGCCATTTGTTTGCATGCATGTTACAGTTTTTAATTACACAATCACTGGTGGTTTTTTCCTCTTAAGCCTACTGCCTCATTCAGTAAACTGGTAGCAATTGCAGATTTCCTTTTATCTTCCTCATTAAGAGCATGGCTCTGAGCCTTGTTTAACTTAAATTATCCAAGCCTTGCACAACACAGATTTTTATTCCCTTCCTCCTCTCTGTTTCTATTCTGTTCTTTTTACCACATCTGAGCACTATATCCAACAGAGATGCAGATGTGAGTGCCAGGTTGCCCAGCTCCCTCTTTAGAGAGAGCTGGAGTTTCAGGAACCCAGACCCCACTGATAGGAATGCAGGCTGCTGAAGTGGTAGGATATGGGGAATGTGAAACATTTCTGAAAGGGCTTGCAGAGACAAGACTTTGAACAGAGGGATCCACATCCCACTGACATGTCTCCCTAGAACACCTTTACTGCAGGGCCATGAGAAAATAATTAATTTTCAACCCCTTTTATACAATCAGGTCTTAACACCATTCTGGGTTTATGGTTGATAAACTCTCTGCATTTTATACACAGTTATACAAGAAACGTTTACCAATCACAAAAGCTTTGAGACTGATTTTTCAGAAATAAGGTCTTTTCCCAGTGTTGCTATCCCAAGTACTACACCATTCTTCTCCAGCTAGCTTAATGCCCAGCTCTGCTGTAAAAATAAAGAGCTTGCCATCTGTAACAGCTGTAACAGCAGTTAGCTTGAAAACTCTGCCGTGGAAAGCTGGGCCAAACTTTGTTCAAGTAGCTTGCTCAGCATCACATATATTATATCCCAAAGATGGAGCATAGGCCACATCTCCAAGGCCACACAAATTCTTTGACAGTCAATCAGGTAATCTTTCTTCTTTTCAATCATCCTCATTGGAGTTGCATCTTGTATACAAAAGGAGGTGGGGTCCTGAAGAATAAAAAAAACCAATTTGGTCTTTCTAGTGAAAAATTACTTCCTTTGTTTTAAAATCCACCAGCATCTCCTGTGCTAGATCGAGTGGTATCACTGTGTACCTTTTAACCTTTTATGTAGTAAGAACCACTTTTGAAATGGGAAGACCAGGATCCAGTCCCTTTCTCTGTCTTCTTTAAAATAAACATCAGTGATAACAGTATTGATCCAGCACAATTTTGATGTTTGTTAGCTTGAGTTTTGAGCCTTATTGAACTGCTCACTTGCCACATTTGGCTAGAAATTTCTTTTGGTTTTTTGGAGAGCCCTGAAAACCAGTGTCTACCACATAGAACAGTATTAACCAAAGTGGAATGACTGAAGTTAGTGATTTAATTTACAGGTCATACGTAATAAGTAGTAACCTGTATAGAGTTTTTAATCATGTTTTGAATTTTTATTTTGAAGTCTTTCTAATAGTAAGAGGTTTTTCCTGTTGATAGGTAGAGCAGCGAAGATAGTAAAACCCTTGTGTTGTGCTGAATGCCATTGCTGAGAGCACCACCGGGGCTAAACCCAGCCTAGTGACCCCCAGGAGAAATGCTCTCAGTGCCTGGCAGTGAGGCAGGAGACTCCTGTTAGCCAGCATCTGCACAGCCATGGTTTTGCTTTGTACTTCTGGGCCTGAATGTTTTACTTACTCCCAAATGCTGTTTCAAGTGCCTGCATCACTTCCTTAATTCCATAGATACGCATCCATTTCAGCAAGTATATAGCTCAATGCACTCTTACTCTGTTAATTTGTTGCTGAATTACTTCTCTCTTATCTACTAGATAGAAGCTATTTACTCTGCACTTTATTTAGATGCATCTTGTTGGTGAGTTAATTAACCATAGAGAAAAATAACGTGCAAACATGTTTTGTAGTTATCTTATACACTGTATGCTTAAGAAGAAATTGCATTTATAAAACATTTTGCATTTAAAATAATTTATTAAGCCATGGAAACATTAACTGTAGTTAATGAAATTGCTGGATTGATTAATGAAATTGATGGATTCATTCTGCTCATAAGGGGCCATACGATGGATTTGGCATAAAAACTGGCAATCTGCTTGGACACTTCTGAATACCCCAGCAGGAATTTATCTGTAACTTTATATGCCTAACACCTTCTGCAAATCTGTCCTAATGCCCTTTGGGTTTTTAGAATTAGTTGATCTTATCCTCTCCCACCTTGATTTAATTTACTGCAAGAGAAAAACAGCAATCTCTTCTTCTGGATCCCTTTTTCAGGCTTAAACAATATTATTATTCCACATAGAGAAAATTTTCTCTCAGAACCTAGTAACAAAACTAAAAATCAAAGTTGTCTGTAAACAGGTGCTTGACTCAGCTGATGCCTTATATTTTACGTTCTTAATGTGACTAAGGTAGTTATTTTTCCCTAGAAACTAAGAACTTGCATTTTTGACAGCAGGAATGACAATGTTTGCACTATTATTAAAAATTAAAGAAATAAAGTATATATGTATGTGTGCCTCAGTTTGTAACAATGTGGCATAGTTGAATCAATCATGAAACAGGCTCATTTGGCAGTCAACATTACAGCAGTTTTCTATCAGATTCCATATATAATTAAACCAAAGCAGCCCTCAGTTGAAAAATTTAAGAAGGCTCATTTGTTGAAACATTTTAATACATTTAAATTACTTAATAGATTATAAGAAGGTGTATGCAGAGAAGAGAGAATGATTCAAGGCCATATTCCAACCTGAGATTAATGCCAGAAAAGATTATCAGTTTGAAGCCTTCTGACTTAATCTGCTTATTCCATTATTTTCTACTCTGACAAAGCTAACTAGCTGTTTGACATGTATGCATTCAGTGTACAACCAAAAAGCACACAAAATATTGTTTAAAATTATAGTAGGTAGTCATGTTAATACATTTGAAATCCCAAAATTGTTTCTGTTTCTATATAACGCTTTTTGATGGATGAGATCCAAAATAATTCTTTCTGACAGCCATTTCAGCTGAAGGTGGGTAAATTGTTTAGCTTCAGAAAAAGCAGTTAGAATAGTCTAATTAGCAACTGAATTTCTACAGTGATTTACAGTCAACTGGTGTCTGATGTGCAGACTGGAGGCAGACAGGTTGGTTCTGGTGTGCATTGCAGCAGTGAAAATCAGGAGCCAGCATTTGCATTTCCACAGATTACTCTGGATTCACAGAATTGTAACTAAAAAGTCATTAGCCCAGTGTTTGTTTTTGAAACTGAATTTGGGGCTAGTCCAGGTCTCTTTTAAATGATTTAGGATTTTTGCCACAGGTTTTGGGCAAGTGTCCCACTTGGAGCTCTGAACACATAAGAACTGTTTGACAATTTGGTTATTGAGCCCCTTAAACCTTCCAACTCAGTGCCTCTTAAATATTTAGGCATTACTATCAGCAAAATAATTTCCACACAGTCTAATTTCTTGTTCTATAACTGCCTGCTAATTACTTTATTATATTTGATGAGCTGCTCTGACTCTGAGCTGGCCCTTTCAGGACGTGGGGTGTTAGACCAGCAATGCCCTGTATTATATTCCCAACTGAATGTTTTCCTGTTTAGGGTTAGTCATGAAAGAGTATTTATTTTTGAAAGTCACTCCACATGTTCCTAATCCTTTGTTTGCACAGCTGCAAGGGAAGATAACTTAATGGAAAGAATAGTCTTTCAAATAAGAAAGAATCATCTTCCAAGGCAGCCCTTTCACTTCCTTTGTGATCCAACAGCAGCTATAGCTTCACAGTGGGTATGATTGGGTGTCTCAAATTAAAATCAATGTTTTTCTTATACTGTGGCATAGATTAGGTTTTTGGGTTGATGATACCTGCAGATCTGCTCTGTGTGAGTGAAGAAAGAATGTAGTTTATTGACAGCTTGGAAAGCCATTTTGACATTGCTAATTGTCATCGTTTTTCTCACATGCTTCTCACATGTCTCTCTACATGACCATAAGAAGAGATCAAGACTTCCACACTGAAGGCAGCTGTATATGTCTTTTATAAAACTATAAATAGCAGGTTATAAAGTATAGTTTGTTAGAAAAAATAATTCAATTTCACTTCAAACACATAACTTTTCAGAAAGTGAAGAATTCGAGTTTTAGTAGCATTCTTCAAATAAAGTCTAGAGTATGAAATAAAACTAATTTAAACACATTCCAATCAAATAGCTGAATTTAAAATAACAAATGCTACTAAATGCAAGGTAGTAGTATTTTGGTGGAACAAGGTGAAACCACTGATAATGGGGGGGGGGGGGGGGGTGGACTAGATGACCCCTAAAGGTCCCTTCCAACCCAGACATTTCTGTGTTTCTTTGTTTCATAATTTGTCATGGTAACGTCTGCCCTCATATGTGAGTGGAGAGAAGTCTGTATCCTAGAGAAGAGCTAATCTGGAAAAGACACTTCAACCCAGACAGACCTTTAACCATAAAAAATATCCTGATAATAATGTCTCTACCTAGCAAGGAGCAAGGTGAAAAAATCAGACCTACATTTTGGAAGGATAAACTAAAATGTTCTTTTCTTAACTCTTTTTTGTTCATTCACTCTGTGAAGTGAAAGAAATTAAGTTAACATATCATCCTAACTAAGGAGGATTTGATGCCTTTGGGGATTTTAAAGTTAAGTGATTAAACAAAACTATTTTATTTGTAGCTTGATATATAAGGATCAAGGCCATCAAGGATATTTTACATTTAAACTTTTTTTTTAACAAAGGAAGTATCTCAAGGAGCTTAATGGCCTTGATTAATTTTGGTTTGGAGATATGGATCTCATTGTCTCTCTCAATGATTCATATATTTAAAGAGGGAAATACATATTCCTGCATTTTCAGCTCCTTAGTAGTTTCTTATCTCTGAGACTACTCCTACACAATGAACTGAACATATGAAATAAACTACAGTAAAAACCAACAAAAGAGAATGTGGCTGTCATAAAACAGTACATCAGTCCACCATTTTCTGTTACCAGAAAAAAAATTGAGTTTTGCAATGTTTTTTTTTCAGATTTCCGCAAGTATTACATATGGCTTGAATAGCTTACATTTATCTGAAAAAAAATATTTGTTTTATGATCAGCCCTTAAAACAGGTTGTGATCTGTTCCGATAGGCTTTTTTTAGTAATAACAAGATTAATGTTTATTAGTGTATTTTATTAATATATTAATTTAATACAGCAATAGAATTAATATATTTATATATATATAATCTGATCTAAATTAACAGGAAGGAAAGCAGTTGTTTTGATTAGTATAAATAGCATATATTCAACATTTTCTTTCTTCATAGTCCCCGAGCTTGCTATATAACAATGTCTTCATGTTCTGAATAAGAGTTAAGATTAGGGAAAGCAAAATCTTTTCTCAGAAAGAAAACTACTTTGTATTGACAGTTCTTGGCCTTCTTTGATCATCTGGGGCATTTAAAAGAACATGGCATGAAATTGCCCCACTCTTCCCCCTCTTCTCTCCCCAAAAGCCAGGACAGAATCATATACTTCAGTAGCATAATTTTATTATTTTTGGACCAAGAGACAGAGGGATAGATGTCCTTAAGGAACCTGCCATCTACATAAGGTCCCACTCAGGACAGTGGCTTTACTGCAATCCTCAGCTGGTATTCAAGGATGACTCTGGATCTTTAGTCTGATTCCGCTGATAATGATGCTCTCCTCTCATCATTATTTCCACAGTTTTGATACAGTGATTTCCATTTCTTCAAACAGTACCTTGTCTTGGATTTGTCAATATTCATCTTATTTTAGAAGATTAATATCTCTGAAACATTAGTTTTATTCCAGGCAGCAGTAGTTTCTGTTCTTTTTCATTAAATAAGGTGAAAGTAATTTGCCTTGATTAGACGATGGGCTTCAGGGTAGTTTTCATTCATTCTGAGCCTCAGTTCATATCCAGTTTTGCTTCATGCCTTCTCATGGCTTGTGAGACAGTATCTGTGAGGTGCATCTTTAGTGCTGTGCTTGACGGCATCATGAAACTGATCTTCTGCCTGCTTGACTGCAGCCTACTGAGATGGGGAGATACTACCACCATGTTCATCTGTTTCCTGAGGAGGTGTGTGATGCAGGATCCGCCCTACTGAGAAAGCAGAATCTGGGCAAAGCTCACCATCTTTGGATCTTCTTGTTTATCCCAGCAATCTGACTCCATCCAGTTCTCTGAGCCTCATGGTGGCTGATATGATCTTTTCATTTGATTTTCATTAGAACAGATAAATTTTACTAATGAAATATTTTTTTTTTCTGTTCTAATGTGGTGACAGTGCCATCAAACAAACATTTCAGAGAATGTGTCTATTCAGATAAAAATTGCATTTAAATAGTTCCTGATATTTTCCAGTGAAGTTCAATCAGTAGATTTCTTTGTAGTCTGAGCTCTAAAAGACCTAAGTGTTTATAATTGTGTACTATTACATCTCTATATGCAGTGAATGTTGTTGTCTAAGGCACAGCTACATGAGGGCAGTGCTGTGAGCTAAGATGGAGTGTGGATTTGAAGCACACCCTCTCTTCAGCATTCTCCTCTGGTAGATGCCTGCTACCCTTTCTTCCCATGCTTTCCACCTGCATTTGCTGTGGGAAAGGGTTGTGAGTGTGTGGCCAGGTAATGCAGACAAGATGATGTGCCCCTGCACTGCAGTCTAGCTTTGCAACAACTCATTTTACCATAACCATTCTTTAAACTTCCCTGGTTATGGAGAAGGCACTCTGTGCACCAGGCAAATCCCACCAAGGGCCTGAGCAGATATTCTCGAGCACATCAGTTTTGCACTTAGGAGAGCACAATATTCTATTGATTTATTTTTTCCCTGTAAGAACAGGATTTGGGACTTACACCTTTTAAAACTTCTGTGACTTCTCTTACAAAACACTCTGAGGAAAGTGAGAGGTGATATGGTATCTATAGCAAAGCAGCATTGCCTGGGATTCCAGACATTGATTCCTGGCTTTATATTCGTGATTGCTTGTGAGGTACCATGTTCAGTGCCAGGGCTGAGATCTTGTCCTTTGCAATGTCTCACAGGTTTGTTGAGGGATGAGGTACCAGGTACTATGAGTTTTGTGTTGTAAAACCTTTTTGACTTCTCAGAATAATTCTGTATCTATTATTTTGGCTTGTGTGGGTGATTTACAAGCTTAAAGGATGCTACTGCCCTTTTTCACCTTTGATTATTTCCACTAGAGAGGAAAACCAGGATAGCCAAGAATTTATTTGGCACAAAAAGTTTGGTAACTTCACGCATGTATGGCAATGTCCTTGCTTATTACAGAACCAAACCCAGTGGTCTTTTCGGACATCAGTTTATCCAGTATTTTTGTGGGTTTCATGTCATTAACGGTTTTTATGGACAGCATCTTTCTTCTCACTTCTGGATACTGCTTTTTGTCCACTCTTAGGCCTCTTTAATTTACAGTCTCAAAAAAACTGTTTCATCCCTACCACATGTGCCTTGGGCAGCTTCTATTATTTCACTATTCAGACTTCCAAGGAAAGGTTTAATTTTTTTTATATTTATTCCAAAGGGAGAGCAATCCTCATGCCTAACAGTGTGCCATAGCCTCTTGTCTCTGCCATGGCAATAGGTAGAGATTGCTGGTAGTAATGTTCATTAAAGTCTTCAAAATTGAATTATTCAGTGGAAAGGTCACTGAACTTACAAAACCATTCACTGTCAACATCAATTTACTAAAGAAAGACTGAATGTTTTATGTTGGCTCTAAAGGAATTTTAGGATCTATATATTCAATTCAATCAGAATTCAACCAGCCAACCTGTGAGAAAGCAAAGCCATAGAGAAAGTTCATGAACCAAATCACTGTCAGATCAACAGCGGGATTCATCTCCCATTGCCTGGCCCAAAGCATGGGATGTACACAGGTTATAAAGAAGCAGTGTAGGATTAACAGAGATTTCTTAGTACTTCTGTACAGGCATATTTGATGTAAGGTGTGAAATGTTAACAGAGCAATTCAGTGTCCTGGATTGCAGAACAATCTCTGAGCAGCTGGAAATACCACTTGGCAGCTCAAATACCACTGAGATGTTCTTGTAGCATGCACAGATTCACTACTTAAATTTTTTACAATAGCATCTTTTGTAAGGACTAGATCAAAGACCAACTGAACAGGAACTCAAAAACTATGATTACAATTCAAAGAAATTAGATTAGATGTTCTGACAAAAGCATATGTTGCCAGGATTATTTGAAGATAGAATTTGATGTATCAGTGAACTAATATCAGAATATGCCAGCACAAATCCAGTAGATTTCTTTGTTGCCTTACATCTTTGCTTTACTTGTCTGGGTGGTAAAACATAAGTATCTACACTTGAAGTGCTCTGACATTAACAGGAGTGATAATGCTTCTGAAGAAGAACAGGTAAGCAGCACTATTATTTTAATATGAAATGTCAGCACAGTGGTATTTTTTCAACATAACTGTAAGAACACTATGACCAGAGTTAAACTTAGAGGAAACTGGGTCTGGAAAGGACCTCCAAAGCTCATCTAGGCCATATTCCTAAAGTTCATGCCAGATTCAACTTGGCCTATATTGTTCCAGGATATTTAATTAATTTATACTGAAGAATCTCTGATATGGAAGATCTCACATGACCTTACCTGCCTTCCCAGACAGTCTTTTCTACTGTTCTTGCTGTTATAATTTTTTTCCTAATGTCCAGCCCCAAACCTTTGTCCTGCAATTTTTTTTCTTGTCCTCCATACCTAAAACTGACCTTACCATAATGCGGTAGGGGAGGTCGGAGAAATAAATGAAGTGATTTTGCAGGTAGGAAAAGTACTTTGTGTGGGTGCAGCTTTTTCTGGCAAAGCTGAGTTTTTGCAGGTATTATTTTTTTATTCCTTAGAGACTAAGATTATCTCTTGCAGCTACAAACTGCACAAAATGGCACGACTGTCCTTGCAAACCACTGCCAGAGCAAATCTTATTTAAGTATACAGTCCAATAGTGTCAAGGCTTTGTATTTTTGGCTTCACACAAACATTAATTAGTATTTAACTTGAGAGAAGTTCAAGGCTAATGTCCCATAAGAAGTGAGACTGGCAGGTCCCTTTCACATGAGTCCTTTCATTGGAACAATGGCCAAGGGACTGTATAAATGGTATTTCAAGTAAAAATAGGTTAAGACGCTAAATATTGATAAAATGATGAAGTGCACATGACACTCATTGTATCATGTCCTGGGAAGCGGGGGGCGGGGGGGGAATATGCTGGCCAGAGACACTGAGGCAGAAGCATATTATATCCATGTATAAATTTTTCTAGAGTGTATTCCTGACCAGCCCCAAATCCATCAGGATTTGGTAGAACTGGAGTTATCCTTCTTGCTCTGAATGTCACATTTCTCTCTTCAGTTCTGGCTGAAGAGATTTGTAGACAGTACTGATGAGGGAGAGGTGTATAGTTACACATCATGAGGACTTAGCAAAATGGCCATTTTAACTCAAGATTCACATTACTGCAGTTCAGTGGCTGGCAGAAGTCTTTGTGTCTGTGTTCACATTTGCTTGTTTTGTGTAACGCACACAGAGTTTCAGAGCAGATGCTTGTATATCAAAGCAAGCTGCTTATTTTTCTCCTTCACTCTGCCCATTATATGTGGCCAGAAACATTCCCCCTTCTGTGGGTTTTCAGATGCACTATGTATCTGGTTATCTTTGTGTCCAGACAGAGAATAAAGAATGACCTAACGAATGTAGGGTGATGTCCATTACACTGACATCAAGAATATGTATTTGCCTTTCTCTCTATTCTGAGCTGGAGTCATTAAAATGTAATAATGCACATACAGAGGAGTCTTGCAGTAGCTGCTGAGATATGCTTATGTTTTCTCATTCCTCATATTACGGTCTCACCAGGTAGTGTTTATGTGCTGCACAAGTCCACATTTTCCTGCTCTTTTTTTAAATGTTGGGAAAGTTTGTAAAGATGTTAGTATTTTTTAGAGCTCATGGATTTTGATACTCAACTGGGCAAACCTTTGAGTTATGACTCAGATGTTTCTGAAGCAATGTTGATGGAAAAATTAATGGGCTTGGTTTTGTGTCCTCTGTAGAGTGTATGCTATCATCATAGTAGAGATCTGGAAACTGACAGCTCAACATTAGAGGCCATAAGAGAATTCTCTTGATTTGTGAAGAGTGGTTGTCTTGTGCTCTAAGTGTTTTGTCATATATTCAGCTGATATAAATGAGCATCATCAGTGCAAAAAAGCTTCTAAAAAAAATCTTGGGAATTTGGCCACATACCAATGAAGTTTTTAAGCCAAAAAAAAAAAGAAATCCCAGGAATCCAGGCATTTCAGTTATGCTTGTCCTGTCATTGTAGCTGGTAAGTGTTCAGCTATCCCAAGAATACTACAGATAAGATTATTTTAGAGTTTGGGGATTTTCTTTTAGTATTATAGCATTTTTGATAGTTTGAGGCTATCCTTTCTAGACAATACTGGCATTTAGGTACCACTGATATTCATGACCCTTTCTTCAGTGCAGGACCAACTTAGCTAAGACACCTCTTTAAGGATCTAATCACCCTTCTCCCTTCAGCTACTTGATGTTATCTTCAGCCTCAGAATGTTATCTGACTTCTTTTTAAGACCCAAAAATATTTGTCAAGAAACTAAAACCAATATCTTGTAGTGATTGTAGAACTTCTGCAAGTTATTTCCAGCAGCTTTATTAGGATCAATTTGTGTGTTATCCAGTGCTTGATCTGGTGGCCAGTTTTCCCCGTGTGTTTGATAATGGTATCGTGGAGCAGCATAGTTCACAAGATCATTTTCATTTTATGCTGTATTTTTAGGAAAACAATTCAGTTTGCAGTTTGATGGTTTTTAACAGGTTTTGGTAAATGAGTGAGAAGTAACTGAAGCATCAATACCCATTGAACTTGTAGGTGTGTTAATAGGTTATGTGAAAATCATTCCTGTTATAGTGTGAATGTGACAGCATCACTGGCTGTATCACACCATTTCCAGGATTTCTGAACAATTCCCTGGTGCTGCTTTCTGTTATTGCCTTACAGGTACAGTCAGCATAAGATAGGGTTATTTGTGAAGGTGAAGCCAGTTTTGGTACTTATTGAAAGGTAAACATCATTACTGCTAAAGTGTGGATAGTTTCTGAAACACTAAATAACACATCCTAGCAAAGGGATGCTTTGCCTTACTGTAGCTTAGTCAAGATGCTCTCCTAGCATTAGCTTGTCATCCTTGTAAAATTTATGTTTTGCTCTCTTGCCACCTGCTGATTATAACTGAAGTGTGAGACACAAACATTCTGTTTCTGAAACATTAAATAAGTGCAGAAAAGTGGCTTCTCCACAAACCATTAATAAAATTAAAAAAAAAAAAACCAAAAACCAAAAAAAAACCTGAAACACCTATCACACAAAATGCTAATATGTTTTATTTTTTATGTCTATTTTTAGTCTTGGAACTGAACCAGGTGATTATTCCCACTTATGGAACTGTGCCAGATCAGCAAAACCTTCATACTCCTGAATGGGTGGGTACTTCTTCACTTTAACTAAGACTATCTGTAATTTTTTCTTCTATAGATATGCAGCTGTCAATAGCTGTTCCAGAAAAGCAGCATTCCTTTACATTTGCAGCACATGCAGTTCATCTGTGTGACTGAATCTGAGCCACTTTATCTCTGTTTCCTTAAAGGTACCTGAAGTCATCAACTCAGATGTGAAAGTGCATGTTGACATAGGCACAGCACTCAATTAAAAGTGACCAATATGTATTGACTATAAACTGATACACACACATACACCTCCTAGCTATATTTAATTTTGTACAGGTGTGTATAGGATTTTTCTGTGTGTATACATTAATAGTGATGAACACACCCTACATATAAACACACATACCCTGTGAATTCATACACACCCAGGTATTAGTCGGGCAACATGTGAGTTCAGGATCCATTTTTACAGAAAGCTTTGAGACACCAAGAAATTCTTTACTCCAATCAGAGACTGAAGTGGCAAGAAGAAAAAAGACCTGGAGGTGTCCATTCCTTTTAATAAAAGTTCAAGTTTCCCAGCTTGCCTAATGCTTTCTGCAGCTTGTGGCTCGAGCTCAAGATCCCTTGCCTCAGATCTCATTTATGTCTAAAGACTGTCCAGTTGACCCCAACAAGCCCTGCTATGGCACATACTTCGTCAACCTGATGCTCAGACGGCATGCTGATAAGTCCAATTTTATTCGTTGTTCTAGAATGGTACAAGTGGGGCCTGCAGTTGCACAAGGAGATAGCTATAAGCCTGGATTAAAAAAGGTATAAAATCATATACTATCCTAAAGCTAATAGAGCAACTCCATACAAATAAATTTAAAAATCCCTGTTCTGTGTTTCATTACTCTAATGACAGAGGTTGATGTCACTGTCTTTGATTGTGCATAGGTTGGCTTTTCTAGTCAAGCTGTCTCTACAAGTGGATCAATGTTTCAGGAGAACTAGGCATAAAGAAACAGGTTCAATAGTGTCAACAATTGCTTGTTGGACCAGTTAATTTTGAGCACTTAAGAGCTTCATAATGGTTTTCACATAGAGAAATAGTTCAAGAAAGTACTGTAATGGTGCCATCAAGTAATGAAAGCTGGAGCTGGTTCACAGGCAGCATGGTCCAAGGCATTGACATTTAAACTATCAGCTATTTACAAATAACTGAACCTGCCTGTGCATCTCTTTATCACTGTCTACTTGATCCTACTCTAGGAATGACAGCCTGCTACTGCTGCTACCAGTTATCCCTTTAGCTTGCACAGAGGATGTCTGACTGTGGGGGTCCAGCTGCTGCCGACTTCTCTGCCTATAAGGAAATTTGTTGTTTTCTTTATATGACTAGGAGAACATACAATACAATGAAGAATGAGCTAAACTGTTAAAAGATGCAAAATCAAGCATTTGAATTCAGGGGGTTAAATTAAGCCTGCCCTGTCTTATATGTAGCTATTATGACTGGAGCTGTTTTGATAATTTAATTTTCATCTTGGCCACCAAACTGAAAGCTATTTTAATTCATGTCAAACTGAAAGGGGAAACAGAATCATAACACAAAGAGACAAAGGAATTCCATCGCGGTAGTGCATTATGAAAGCAGTGTAAATGAAGGGATAGATTCGGGCTTCATTGCACCAAGGTGCGCCAGAGCCTTGGGCAGCTGCTCTGGCAGCTTAACTGGCCAACTACTTGTCATAGTTATCTGTCAGGGTGGGTTGTTCTTGCCTGTGCTGTAGGAAACAAATACCTAAAGTACCAGGAAATTAGTTTCCTTCTGGCAGCTGGTTACCCTTGCCTCCCTTGCCTCTACCCCAGCATTTTGTGGCAGGGTGTTCTATGCTGAAACTGCTTCAGTCTCTGGAAAAAATATTTAAACATTTTTTGAAGCATGAGGTGGAACCAAGAGCTTCCATTTCACAACTGAGTGTTCTGAGTCGGATGTTACAAAAATCCTTAGACTCTCCTTGTGGATTTAGGGCTTTTTTTTAATGTATTTATATAAAAGTAAAATATCATCACAACAGCTAGAATGTCATATACCTTGTGGTTAGAACTGTCTCCTCCAAGCATTCTTGGTAGAATTTATTTTTATTTCTACTGAAAATCAACTGTCAAAATCAATTTTTAGTTTTGGTTACTCATGTTTACCAGCAGTTCTAATTTCTGCTCAGTTTTAGCAGCATCTTTCCTTCATTGCTCCTTTTGTGTCAGGTCCATCTTGTCGACCACTGGGCAGTTTCAGTGGGTTGGAGGGGCCAGAATGATACAATTGAGATCTACTGAGCCTGTCTGTGAAATGGATGAGTGCTAATTGTAGCTAGAAATGGAAACTGAATGGGAAGCCTAACCTTAAACGATTGAATAGAAGGGAAGTACTGTGCCTGTTGTCTAAACTTAGATCATGCTTTGCAGCTGGAATTATTCTGGAAATTTGATTTGATTTTGCAAGTCGTCCTGGAGTAGCCAAAACTGAGTTAAGTTTTTTGGTTAATAAAACAATCCTGTTCTTATGGTGCTGTCTCTAGTTAAAGGATCATGTGCTAAGTTTGCCAGAAGACCCCTGCCTCATTTGGCACATGAGTAGGACATTAATCTCAAAAAAGCCCAAATTCTATGAGGTTCTTGTTTGTAGTACTTCAGCAAGGTCTAAAAGCGTCAGGAAATGCAAAGAAAGTAATGAAAGGCTCTTAACGACTAGAGAACTTGAGTTTGGTTCTGGATGATTGGATTTTACCCTTGCTCCTGCTACAGAGTTTCTGGGCAAGACTTGCAGAGTCACAGACAGCTTTTGTTTATTTCCCGAGTGTCAAAGGGGAACATCTGTGGCCCTTTTTGCATTAGTCAAAAATAGTCACATAGGGACCTGAAAGTGGCTGCATTGATCTTTGAAGAGAGAGAATTGCTGAGATCTGGAAAGATGTCACTGTCCTGGTGTCTCAACCTGGAACTCCAAATTTAAGAGACAGTCAACAGGTTTTGACATTGATCTCTAGATACCTTATGTGAAATGAGGGCTGAACTGTTATTTTCTCTCCTGAGGAGTCTTGAAAAAATAAATTTCTTAACATTTGTAGAATATTGAAATTTTATGAGGAGAACACCACAGTCACAGTCAGAAGGAAATCCCTATTTTAAGCATTTGGGATATTTAGATGAGGTGTAACAAAAACAAAGAAAAAGACATTGTCAATAAGGAGTTTTCCATAAGTACTACAAGGAGGGTAGAAGTATGACATGTGGTTGTGCAATTAAGTCATGTATGTAAAAAGAAGACAAAACTGCATAAATAGCATTAATTCAAGCCTTTTCCAGCTCTCAGACGTTTCATTTTTCAGGCTTGTCTGCTTTATAGGTAGACAGTTTGAATTTGGAAGTAATGGTAAGATTTTTTTTGAGAGCAAACATCTGCAGAGGGGAGGATAACTTCTTCAAACTGTCTATTACTGCTGACCCTCAAATACAATTTCTGCATCAAGAAGGGTTCAGAAAAGTCCTAAAGAGTGAAATTCCCACCTCCTGCATCCCAAGAAAGACGGGAGGTGCTGAAAAGCAGGTTTTCAGCAGAGTACTGTCTTCACCTTTCTTTAAAAATAAGGACATGTGGTCTCTTTCTAATCAGGAGTGACTGGAATTCCTTCTGCAGCCAGCAGCGACCTGACGCTCAGACAGGAAGTCAAGTGGGTGTCTGGTCCAAACTTAGCTCAGGGGACAAGGCATCCCAATGCTTGGCCAGTTACCAACCACTTTCTGCTGACAGAAACATATGACTGTAATGATGCCCCATATTTTTCTACTTTGTCTCAGTTTACTTCATTTTGTAACATAGCAAAAATTTCTTTGCATGTTGAGGAAATGAAAAAACACCACCTTCTTCTGATTAAGTGCTTGCTAATAATCTCATTGTTGCCAAAACCAGAACAAAAACAATCCTCTGTTGTTATTAGCCAATATGAGTCACAAGGAAAAATGTTAAAGGCAGAACAGTTTTATGATCCTACAGAGACAAACCAACATTAGTATGTGGTATGCAAATAAAAATACATCTTCCAGAAGTATCTTATGTATTTATATATATCTTTATATATAAATGCTTGTGTTGGTCTTAATGTCAGAAAGTTGTCTCTACTGGTCACTCAGAACATAGATTAATAATAGATCTTGTTATATAGCTGTGATAGAAAGAAGAACTTTGTCTTTCTGTAATGTTTTCTTCAGATGATCTCAAAGCACTTTGCAAATAATTATGTTTCATCATGTCCTGGTAATATAATTTGTTTCCTTCTTATTTACTTGATTTGATGTTTCCTGAGGCCTGTAGAGGGAAACAACTGTGCTCGTAAACAGGTACTTAGAAATTTTCACCTACATAAAACCCACAACTGAAGTGTAACCTGCAGGTCCCCCACAAGACTGTCACCGTACTTCGGCAGGAGGATTTTTTTGCAGGTGCCTGTCAGCAGAGGCGATGTTACACAGGCTCTTTTCTGCTCTCTTGTTTCCCAGTACTGATTTATTCCCAGACATGCTGCTGGAAGCTATTTTGAAGCATATCTGAAAATTATGTGAGGCCGCATACAAGTAGTTTATCCCTCCAGTAATGATTACATTTGGTGCTATTGACAGTCACACCAAAGGCTCATACGGGCAAAATAAAGCACTTCTTTTATCCTTCCAGTTAGATAAGTCATTCCTGCAGAATCTTTTGTTGTTTAAAAATAAAAATCAGCTTACAATGCTGTGCTTGTTCAGGGTGCAGTAAACAAAAAATAACTGCAATTCCTGTGCGCATATTTTTCTCCATGCTAGTCTCCATGCTGCCCTTCCCACCACTGGATAATAATGTTTAACAGTATAATGCCCAGATAAGCCTGGAGAAGTGAAGACAGGTTTCTTTGTAACACCTCTGTTTTTCCTTCCCTGACTTGGAGCATTGCTGTTGCTGAAGGGAGCTTTCCAGTAGCTGGTCTCCTTTCATCTTCTGCTGCAGGCATCGCATGTAGCCATGACTACAGGAATGGTCTCATGTAAGACTCGGCAACTCCCCTTAGATACCGGCAAGCCTGGTTACATGCAGAGGAGCACATGGACACGGTAGTCTCCCTCTTGAGGAGTTCTTAGTTAAGGGGCTGAGGGTCAATTCCATGATGTGGTCACTTGAAGCCAAAGCAGTAACCTCAGCCTTTACAACCCTGTCTTCATGTCCCACTTGTCCCTTCACCAAGTGCCACTCTGTCCTGGGGGATGGCTGAGCAGGTGATGTTTACTGATGACTGCTTGTGCTGGGTTAGCAGAGACAACAGGAAGCTCCTTATTCCTTTGTTGAGGTGGCCACAGAAGACCAGAGTTGGAGAGGATGAAGAGAAGGTGTGCAAGTAAGAGGGTATCATTGCAGAGGGCTGCTCAGGGCTGGACAGGCACCTTCAGTGTGGTTGCATCAGTGCAGCACTTCCCAGCTCCAGCAGTATCCCACCAGCTTTAATAGTGAGGACTCAAGCAGTGGGTCTGGAGAACAAGGCATTTGGTGCTGAGGAGATGGTGTCTGCATGACACACATTTCTGGGCTTTTTGTTACTGCAGGCTACCTTCACTCTCATTCCTTGGAGTAAAGAGCCACTGATGGTCACCTGATCTGACCCTGCTCTGAACTGAAACACATAGGTACACCCCCATGAATGTGGCCATGCTGCCTCTAGGCGAGCCCACATAGCTATAACTTGTGTTCCAAAAAGCTTTTTCCACAGCCAGACCCTCCTCACCTTCAGATTCCTTCTGCTAATAAAGCAGCACCTAATAGTTCCCCGTCTTTCACTGGTAGACAAGCAGTTGATTGTACAGCACTTGGAGAGTTTAGAAGCACTGTGGAGTATGCACTAAATATAATTAGTATTTTACAGCTAAATGTATTATATTGTTTATTTGTTAATGATGTTAATCAATATTAACCTTTTGTCCACTCGGGTATTATTATAACAGTATAATGCACAACCAATTGCCTCTATCGGTACTTGGAATGTGATTATGTTGAGGCTAAGAAAATTAGATAGTGCAGTAAATAGACCCTGTGTTTGTTTCTTCCAAAACAAAGAGGTATCAATGGACCTGTTCATTATTTTCTGTTATAATTTGATACTGATACATAAGAAAAATTATGTATTGAAATTTCAGCCCCATTAACTTATGTGTCTATGCACATAAGCTTGTGTGCATTTGTATGATAATAACATTTGTAATACTGTCAAATAATATTACTTATTCAAAACGAAACAAAACAAAAAAAAAACCCACCAAAACCAAACAAAAAAACCCCAAAACAAAACAAAAAAAACCAAAAACCAACACATTGTCTCAAAGGAATTATTAACTTCAGAGTACACACATCTTTTTGGTTTCCAGTCCTGTTTTTCCCCTGGTAATTATGCTGAATAATATATGACTTTTCATTACAAACTATCCAGTAGGGATTACAAGCTACAGCACACATCTCAGTTAATACAGCTGTTGGAACCTTAACTATTACATTCCCTTTTGCATTTTCCTTCTTACTTTTAATTGAGCAACATTTAATGTTACATTACAATTTATTTGTGTGGGTCTTAATCTTGATCTCTTAAGTATTCAGGCTTAATGAGTCAATTCTTTATTATTTTATTGATGCATATAATGTCTATGGAACAATGTCAATTGAACAATGCCCTTGTGATTAAAAGCAACAGACATTACATTTAAGAAGTCAGTTTTATAAGTATGAACTACTGTGTGTCTTAATTCAGGCAGTCCAATACTGATTAACTCTTCTGCTATATTCCATTATATATATGCATAGTTTGCTATAAATATATATTTAAAGGTAAATATATACGTTAACAACTATATACTTATGAATGAAATTGTGTATGCAAGTAAATTCATGAATTCGGATACTGATTAAGAGGCAGTCTTTGCTGCCTGTTACTGACAATCCAATTAAGCCAGTTATCACTAAGTTACATACTAGTTTTGTGAGCTTAAAGGAGACTATATCTAAGGAAAAATTTTTAAATGGTGAAGTTATGCAATCACAAATTATGATCAAAACTTGTTAGATCAAAACTTGATCTGCTGTCTGTTATATGCCATTTCTTTCTCTTCCATCCCATGGATAGGTCATATAGGAGAAAGATCTAAAAGCTGTAGTGAAAAAAACTCAAAAGCTTTTATGATTTCAAGTGCTTGAATTTCACAACTAAACTCTGTCTCTTTAAACAAAACTTATTAAAATGCTATTTCTAAGATTCAAAAGATGAAGGTCAATTAAAAAACCTTCTGTTTTATGCAGTGGCAACACTTCACCTCCTTATTCATTACCACAAGGTTTGGGCTCTGTGATTCCAGCATTGCAACACATAGCAATTTTAGCCCTGGCCAGAACCTGCTGGGGTCCCAGGGGTGAGCAAAGGCTGAGGGGCTGGACTCTGTGCCTGGCTGGGCTCAGCTTCCTGGGCTCTCTCTTCTGCTGCTGCCCCAGCACTTCCCAAGCTGTCTCCCAACAGGGTCTGTTGACTGTTGTCAATGCTTTTCTCCTGATGCGAATCTAGTAAACATGAAATCATCATGATTATGCTTTAAATGACACTGGAAGTAGTTGCAGCAGGACTGCAGTTTACACCCATGGCTAGTCCTTGGTGGGAGGAAAAGTAGCCGGGGTTGAGTCTGATTGCATGATGGGACTATGCCAAATCTAACTCAAGAATTTAGAAATTCACATCTGTGACTTGCTTTAGGTGATAGAGAATACTCAGCATCATTGTGGTCTGGTTGGTGCCATCTGAAATTTTAAAGCTTTTTTTTTTTCCAAACAACATTATTCACAGTGTGCAGTTGTACATTTATTTGGTCACTGCCTAGGTATTTTCTGACTCTTAGGCCTGGTTATGAAACTACCATATAATATATGTTTATATTGGCTTTATATCAACACCTGCTTGCTATCAGGTTTATCACAAACCTGTAGACACAAGTGGACTTCAAAGACAAACATTGATGCATGTGGTTCCTGAAACACTGTATTCTCCCTGGAACTGGGGTACTTCTGACTGAAGACTGGTATTCTTCTCAGTTTTATCACAGTTGAAGAACAATCACTTCATTCTACACTGAAGGGGGCTCTGACACCATAACCACGTTTTCATGTGCCTTTCTATGGACCAGACATCCCAGAGCTCCCAAAACTGGACCTGGCAACCCTCATGAAGTTTGGTCTTCACCGAAGGGGACTTTCAGGCATAGGATATCTGGGAATCTTTTCTGTGTCTCCAAAGTCACAACACGTTCAAGAGATTATTCTGGGTCATTTTCTCTGACCTGATCCTGCCCTGGGCCACCCTGCACACCCAGCCATCTGGAAGCCAAGGCTCCTCTGTTCTTCTATGTGGAAATCTTGCCAGCTTTGGAGATCTTACCATCTCTAATGCAATGCTGAGTCCCATTTCAGACAACTGGTATCTATCAACTTCAGTGGCACTGCCCTCATTAACACCATGGATGGATTTGGCCAAGTACCTGAGAGTTTGGTGCTCATTACATGATTCTGATAACATTATAGCTATATATTACCTGAAAGGACAGGTTGTTACATGTGATAATGCCCTCAGAGTACTCCAGAAGCTACAAAATCTTTACTCAAGGATTCAGGTTCCCCCATCATCAATTTGTCTGTATCGTTTCACACATGAAATAACACATTAAAATGTTATTAGTGGATATGACAATCTATCCTACTTTCCTCTGGGACTAGATAATGGCTTATGGATATGTTAATCCTTTTGATTTTGGCATATATTATAACATAATGGATGTGTGGCATATGACAATGTTTTTTGCTTGCTGAGATGTTGTGAATAAAAAGAGAATTAAATCCACCTAGAATATGTCCATCTTGAGAGTTCATCTGCAGCCTGGTCATGTTTTTGTTCTCTGAGTAATGGTGGGTTTGTGTATTAGGGTGCATGAAACTATTGGGCTTTTTGTTTGGGATTTTTTTTTATTGCAAAGATGCTTAAAACTTCTGGCAGGTAAGGGGACAGATGGGAACAGACTAGTTCTGAGACTCCCATCAGTCAACAACATATCCTGTAGACAGACTATCTAACACTGTATCCCTGGCACCATGCAAATTACTTGACAGGTACTTTTTTGGGGAATGGTACTGCATCCCAATGCCCCTCCCATTTGCCAAAAGCTAATATGCTATTTTTAGAGGACAAAATTAGGACAAAGTTCTGCTGTACTTATATCATGCAGAGATCTCACAAACTCTTTTTTTCCTCTGTTCTCTCTGTGCTACTTCTATTGTCACTTTGGTCTTCGTGTTATACAAGTCTAATATGTTGAATTCCTCTGTTCACTGAAATACTGCGTAACAGGAAGCAAGTAAGGAACGGACAAGTAAAGTTCGTCATATTAACCTATCCCACATATCTTCCAGGCTGATTTTGATGATAAACCTGACTCCTTGTTCTTCAGTGATGGGCAGCGAAGAGTCGACTTTGTTTTAGTGTATGAAGATGAAAACAAAAAAATTACTCATAAGAGGAGTGATCGTAAAAAGCAAAAGGTAAGTTATTTTCTGTATAAATCTGATTCATTTGTGTGGTGCTAAGACCAGTGGGCAGAAAGGACAGTGCCCTCACCCAGAACGGGAATTGCATTGTTCTGTCCTAGGAGTAATCTTGGGATCTGGGAGACCGAAGCTCATCAAACTGAGCAGGGAACAAGAGTGATCTCAAGCTGTGTAAATGGGCAGGACACGGCACATCATGTCTACTAGTGTGTGCTAGGTAACCTCAGAGCATCCTCCTGAAAAGGAACCCTTCAAGACATGCGAGCAGAAGGATGCTGGTATTAGTTTCCTGGTTAGAATTAGACACCAAGATCTTCAGACTAGAGCAATTTCCTGTACCTACAGTGATAGAATTAGGACCCTAGTGGACTTTGGTATTAAAGTCAGGGTATTCAGAGGAACCCATAGAAGGAGGCAGTGGACCAGGTGCTCCAGACCATGGTTATGAATATAGCTGCTGACGTTCTGCCCAATAAAGAACCTAAGTCTTTTATGGGAAATAATTATATGTCACTTTGCCACCAGAATTTCACTCTGTACCACTCCTTCCCTTGACACTTCAACAGCTTGGTCCTCCCTAAGGACCTTGCAAAAACTTTTCTGACTAAAGCCAGTGATTACTTGATGCTCCTTATGAACAATAATCATAGTCTATTATTTTTTAATTATTTCAATCATCATAGTCTATTATTTTTTAATTATTTCAGTAGTTCTGTCAGTGGACTACCTTCATTATGGCACCCAAGGCCACAAAATCAAGTTCAGCCCTGTGACTGAGCTGTTTTAATTGTGAACTGTCTGAGAAATATCTGCCCATGGAATTGTAGCCCCCTTGGCATCTGTGCTTTCCCATCCACCTTCTTCCATCCACCTTCTTCCTTCTCTGATTTAGCAACTCTTCATGTTCCAGCAGCAGCCTCTACTAAAGACAGACAAGGACAAAGGTATCACTAAAAGCAGCTCATATACAGATAATGATTTGCAGTTAGGAAAGAGAAGAGTAGGAGTAAAAAGGCCTGCAGCTATGCTTGTTGTTATTCATTACACAGTGTTGCCATTGGCATTAACAGGGCAACCATAAGGAATGTCATTAGTAAGGTTTGAGGGTGTCCTGCAGTGGGTGGTTGTTGCATTACACATGATCACAGGATCAGCAGTAAAATTTAATTGAAAGAGGTAATTAGAAACAAAAAATTGCCCCTTTGGAAACAATTGTTTTATCAATTAGCATTTTACATTTATGTTTGTAATATTTAGTCGTTGCCCAAATGTACTTATAAATATAATGAGTGTCTTTTCCAAACAGTGATGGAAATTAAATGTGAGCAATGGTTTAGTATTTTTAGTGCAGTATTAATGTTAGGACATTAGCCAGAAAGAAACCATGAATAATTAGGCCAGGAGATTGTGGGTAATGCACTAGGTACTTCCAGAAAAAGTTTACTTTCAGAGGTCGTTGTCTTGGTGGACAGCATGCTGAACAAGAACCAACTGTGTGGTTTGGCAGCAAAGTGTATGGATGGAAGTACGGCCAGGAGATTGAGACACATGACTAGAGTGATGTGAATGTGTCAGAATGAAACTGAGAACAGCGGTCATAGCAGTTCTCAGAGACAGGATTTCCATGGGCAGGGAAGAATCTGAAGCCATTATGGTACTGTAGTAGGCATAGTCAAGAATTTTAATACAGGGAATGCATATGGTGCTGAAAAGGAAATAGAAAGCATAGGAAGGATGAACTGGCCATTACTGAGGACTTTAAAGAACAAAAACAAAGGATACAAGCATGACGACACTGAGCTGGAGAACTACTGAAAAAAATCCAAAGCTGACCATGAAACAAACAAAATCATAATACTTAAAGGACCAGAGGGCACTGAAAGGTGGAGGACAAAGGAATGAAGAGAGGATTTTGTTCAATCAGAGGATTTTGTCACATCAGCTGAAATGAGTCAGCTGGTCATAACCAAACTCTTGTGATACAGCTCAGAAGTACTAGCTCCCTCTAATGCCTCACATACAGGTGTCACCAGTTTGGAAATGCTTTTCCTTTATCTGTTGTTGGAGAAAGAGCCTTTTAAAAGGTGAATAGTTGTAAGCTTTCTAACTTCTTAGGATGGGATAGGTGCAGGTCAGCTCCAAGCACACAAACTCTTCAGTCATCACAAAGACGGAGAGCTTCTTCATCTCATTTGAGATCACTTGCTACGCAAGTGGAGGAGGCTGTACACGCTGCAAATCTTCATTTGCTAACCAAATGCTGCACAGACATTGGCATCACTGATAACACAGCATAACATAACATCATAACATAACATAATGTCCTCCTGAGTGGGTTGCAGGATTCTGCCTTGGGACCTACCTCACACTCAGGAGTGAAAGAAGAGAAACTGAGAAGTAACAAAGAAATTGTTGTGAGAAGAATATTTGAAAAGAAGAAACAAAATACATATACTTTATGCCTGAGGTGGAAAGGAAGATGACATTCTTGGTACAGTTTTGCATCCTTGGAATACCAGGGAGAGGATTAATATTTTGGCCTACACAGTTCCCAGTGGGGATGATGCTGCACAAGATCCATACAGGTTTCATCAGTGCAAGTAAAATTTACTTGATAGCTTTTCTTTACTGACACTGTTGTTTATTTGGTTGTATTTTTTGGGGGCCAAACGACTTCTACCCTTGTGATGAAATATAACCAAAATGAGGACTATTACCATTTACTATCAGCTCTAAATACTGCCTACATCACTGCCTGTCTCTGATCAATAATTAACTGAAAATGACAAATTTTATAAGCAGTATCTTGTGTAATTCAAGGTGTCTTAAGTCTGAATAGGTCCCTTGCTCTTGGTACTGTTTCTTTGACTCCCCTGGCAGTTTAATAGAGCTATTATTCAGAGCTTTATTGTTCACAGAATTTAGAAACTTCAGTTTATTAAACATCCAATGAAGTCTGTTCTCGTAGGGTGAAATCTTCACCTCAAGGAGATCAGCAGCAAGGTCTCCACTGGACATGTACAACATTACAGGTCTGTGAAATGTAGTCACTGGGACAAATTCTGTCTGATGTGCTGCACCTCACCTGATTTAATGACATGAAAGTGGGGGCAGAATTTAAATTGTTAGTGGACACCTATAGATTTACATTTCTGAAGTGAAAACTTTTGGGTGCTGCACTGGGTGGTTTTGTATGATAATAAGAGTGGAGAGTCCCCAGACACTTACTGAATTTAGTCAGAAGGATTTGAAAATCAGATCTAAACCTAGGTATCCAATTTACTGGATTCAGAGAAACGGGGCACCAATCCTTCTGTTCTTGTGCAGCAAAAGAAGAATCGAGTCCTAGGACCATCAGTAGATTTGATTTGAATGGCTTTGTCCTTTCTCAAAAGAATTACATGAAAAAGGACTGAGAAAATGGCCCCAAATTAATCCATATTAATTACCAGTATTCTTGGAAAAACATCTCAGAGGACAGAAGAAAATAACTTTAACCAGAAACATGTGGGTTATTTGGATAGAAGGAACAAAAATATGGGATTCTCCTTGGAAGAAAGCTCTTGGAGAGGTGCAGTGGTGCTGTGCTTCCCTCACTTTTAATGTGTTTCTGAAATCTGGTTGGAATGTGGAAAGTCAAACTAATGAAATTACATCCTCACAGAAGTTAGCAGATAAGAATCATGTACACAACTCAGTTAGAACTCTAAACCTTTTTAAGTTTGCATACAATTAATTTTGCAAGCACTAGCAAAAATCAAACTGTCAGGAGCATATTCCAGAAACTCTACCTTGAAAGCAATTGAAAGTCCTGCCCAAAGCATGTTTTTGTAAACTTACGATTTATGTACCCTATTTGTCAGGCTAGGTTAACATCAGAATGGAAATTAAATATCACCAGTCTTTGCAGGAATGCTCCAAAATGCCAGTTTTATCTGCTGGGGTCCTAAAGGATCTTGTTGTTGAAAGTTACCTAGTCCATGCCAGAAAGGTGAATTCAAAATACATCAGTGCAGAATGTCATTCTAGTCCATCTGCTTCTCCACAGGAGAAATGAACAAAAAGACTGCCAGTAATTTATGTAGGAATGAGTGCAAAACTTTCTTTTCCAGGCATCACAGAATAAACAGTTGTTTGTGTTTAATTAAATAAAAGCTATAATTCATAGAAATTATTACAGACAACTTTTTTTTTTTTTAAGTGTGGTTTTACAGAGAACTTCCATCAGGGCTAGAGTTAAGTTTGTCTTCATAAGCAAACAATGAACACTACCCGCCTCTAGACTTTACTTTAGATAACAAACAAAAAAAAGCTTGGATAACTTTTCAGAAACAAAATGTACTTCTCCCACAGTTTAGCACGTGTCATACCTGCAGTAAGAGAATAATACCTGGGTTCATAGAAAGAAGGGTACCTCAGTGTCATTTTAGGCAGCGATTTGAGGCAGTAGGGGATGGCAAGCTCTACATGGCTGTGGTGTGCTCAGCTGACCTACCTAGGTAGTCTGACAACAAGGATGAAAGGGACTTTTAAAACTGGGAGGAGGGTAACTGCACCTGTCCTGGTCTCTGATGGATGGTTTTGAAGCAGGAGCTTACTGAAATAAAACCTCTGTTCCTGAGGCAACCCCAAACACAAATTCTAATTCTTTGCCTAATGGGTGAAAGGAAGGATGACAGAAGGTTGGGAAGAAAATGGAAAGAGAGATTTACTTTGAAGTTACTATATACATTCATAGGACCAAAAATGGTCTTTCCAAACAGGGGGACTAGAAGCCACAACTGAGAACAGGGCTAGACTGCAGTATTGCCAGTTTTGTGTGGTCATGAATCAGGTTTCAGAAAGTCATGAGGCTATCTGAAAATCAGAGGGTGTCTCACAAAAAAAGTATTTGGAGTTCTTTGGGTTTATTTTTTATCAGTCCTTATAGCATGTTCTGCTTCACATTTTTATGATGATCTTCAAACATAAGCGAAAGAAGCTTGAAGAAGCAGAGCTTCTCAATGAATTAATTTCCTGGTTCTGGCAGCTAAGACTTTCAGAAAAAGTTTCCAAATACCATCAGAGAAACTATGAGAGTTGGCAGCTAATATTGACACAGTGATCCTCTCCACTCCCTTTAGCTGATTTCCATGGGGAAGCTTTGGGCCCCATGCTCTCTCTCTTATTGACTATGATTTATCTATTGCTTGTCAGGTAAAGCAGAAGTGGCTATTCAAGCACTCCTTCCTTGTTAGGATTTTTCCCCTGATGCCACACAGATATTGTTGTGGGGAACTTTTCTTTTTACACAAAAGAAACTAAACAAAGATATGAGTTGGCATTCTTCTGTCACTGTAATGAAAGCAAGTGCTCCGTAGCATTTACAAAACACAGAAACTAAAACTGCTAGTGGTCTGCTACCAATTTCCAGACCCACAATCTCATTAGTCACCTCAACTTGGCAAGACAATCACCAAATATTGAAGGCATTGTAGTGAAAACATAGCTCCCAAGAGCTAACCCTTTTATGTGCCTGCAATACTTGTCATTTACTTACACTATGCTTTCACATTCTTAAGTTTGTATATGATTATGCATCCCATAGCCATTCAATCATCAAAGTCTATGTCAGGTTTAGATCAGCAGCGTTACCATGATTACATTATTATTATATCTTAGCCTTGCAGGAAACTGAGCAAAATGCTGGACACTAAAATAAACTTTGGACAGTCTCCACCATCTAGCCTAGTAAGCTATCATATCTTTACGCTGTATTCCCCAGTCAATGCAAAACCACTACAGACTCCTCTGGGTAAAAGTCTAACTGCTCCATACATCATCATACGCATAATTCAATCATTTATATAAAATAGCAAAGCCCCTAATTAGCAAAGCCTCCCAGTGGCTTTGTTTCTCGCTACTTGCATTAATGCATTATTAGAAACTTTAATATTGTCAACGTTCCTCTAAGATTTTGAGGGCAAAATTAATTTGGGGAACTCCTTGCCATAATAAACTATTAAAGCAATCTGAATGTTAAAATTAAAAAAAGATAAAAAAATACTAGACTTCTGGAAATGAGAGTTGCCCTGCATCCATCTTTGTGCTATTTAGGAAGAAATGAAACGTGTATTTAACCCTCTGCCTCTTTTATTTGCTGAAACAAAGCAGAACTCCCATTGAATTATTTTCATGAATCAGTATTATTCATCTTACAAAGAACCACATGAATATGGAAGAAGCAAAGAGTTATGTTGAAATGGTAGAAGAGTTAATAGTGGACTAACAAACAACTCCTGAGTTGTGTGCTGCATATAATTAATGCTTGAGATATGATATAACAAAAATTGCAGAGGAAATCATTAGATAGTTTACTCAGAAGCCAAGACAACTGTGAACCTTTAGCTTTGAACAAGAATAGCGAGCACTATTACCTGTGAACTGTTAGAAAAACGTAAGGAAATACATTACTGCAAAGAAAAAACTCATTCACAGATGGGATTCTAAGCTTGCACTATTAGTGCAAGGAAGAGACTTGGCTGCCATAGGAAACAGCTATGTTAAGTGTCATCTTCCAAGGTTCAGCTAGCATCAAAATTCTAGGTAATACAAAGGTATTACATATATACAGTATGTTATAAATGTGAATATTACATATATATACAACATTATTTACACATTGAAAATATATAATGAGTATTAAACTGTCACCAGTAAACAAGGGGATCAATGGGATGTGGAGATACCTCCATGAATAATGCTATCAAAGTTTGAGACTCTGTATTATCCTAAGAGAGGAATAAGGAGAAATGTGATAAGCATTGATGAAAGAAGAAAACAGATTGAATGATATGGCTCTTCTTGTCCCTAATCCAAGAAGGAGGTGACATTCACTTGAATAAAAAGGCAGAAAACCTGAAACAGATAAAAGAACTTACAACAAAATACAAAATTAGTCTATCATGACCATTGCCGCATGCAGTTGAGAATTAACAAAGTATAAATGGGCTAACCTGTTTATAATATTATTCAGTTTTATAATTATTCATTCCAAGACTTGCTAAAGTTAGGGGAAAATATTTTTCTCTGCTCTGGGGCCTTAGAACAGCCTTTAAAGAACTGGGTGAAACTTCTGTGGAGATACAACTGACCTGTTCTGGCGGAACTCCTGAAGGTTTTTGCCCTTTTTGCTGAAGCATCTGGGTTTTTGCACCTACAACAAGCGTGTCTTGCATCTAGTCCTCAAGACCAGTTTCCATGTACCTATCAAAGTTCCGAAGACTCTAAAGGGTCATTTAATTGTCTCTGGTCCTTTTCAATAGCAACACACCTGGATCTTAAGCACAGTCTTAAGATGGTTAGTGTGGCTATAGAGAACCAGGTGGCAGAAACCATCAGACCATTCTTCATTTAAGTGGTAGGCACAGAATCCTTTAAGTACCTGGCATATCAACAATCAAAACAATAGCCAGTGGCATGAAAGCAATCTGGGAGTAAGAAAGTAGTATCACCAAGTCACTGTGAGAACCTCTTTGCGCTCCTAGCCTAGCATGCTTCAGGAATAATGCTATCAATCCTCATATGTTAATGTCATCTCCTTCTGGCAAATTGCTCACAGAAGCTGCTCCCTGAGCCTGGGCTGCCTACAGGTGCTCCCCCTTACCCATGCTGACCCTTTGATATGCAGTCCGTAGGCCAGGGAGAGCTGGCTACCCTTGACTTACATAAACAAATAGCTCATTTGGGAGCTATCCAGTTGATGAAGATAGCTTTTAAATATAATTACTTCACCTGAAGTTTCAAAACTTCTTGTAAATCCCTTATGGAGTTGTATATTTTGTATTTCAAGAGGGAGGCTGCTTGTCTTGGTGTGTTTTCTGAGGTGAGCTTGTTTGTCTGAAGAAGCAAATTCAGGACTGAAAAGGCACTTAAGATTTTTTGTAACTCACTACCTGACAAATGCTGGTAACCGTGAAGTGAAACTAAAATGATCCATGAATTTCATCTTTACCAAGGAAAACTTGTTATGTCCTTCTGGGGACATTGAATGCTTCTAGAATTGTGCACTGATTCAACAAGTGCTACAGCTCTTGGCTTTTTCCTTTGGGGATTCTTATCCATGGACTAAAATGTAGAGGACTACTGCAGTTTGAACCAGTGTGAACTCAAATGACTAGTGTGAAAGAATAAAATTACATGTTGCTGGAAGGAAAATGGTATTATCAGAACTAGTAAGTAGGTAAGACTGTACCTATCACCACAATAGCTGTCAAGCGGGCTATAGAGATAACAACCCAGGATTCTTCATTTTGGGAGACAATTCCATTCTTCTGTGCATACATATTTGTGAAATTTGGAACAGATGTTTTATAGTGTTCAATACTTCTTAACAGAGAAAGAGACAAGTATATGAATCAAACCTGATAAACAACGGCTTGCAACTTGAAGCAACGAGATCGGTGAGTGACCTTCTCTGTGTGAGTGGCTGTGTCTGAGAGCAAAACTGCCCCTGTGGGCGTAAGAAAGCTGGATATATGAAACTACTATAACATTCCTCTCAGGAGAAAAAAGCCCACCCTTTTCCTGTCGGTAGTGTCTCTCTGATCCAATGCAAATTTTTTTTGAACTTTATGTCTGTTCCTTCCTCTGCAAAATAAAAGATGGGAAGCTGAGAGATTAATAAATTGTGTTTACTTAGAGCTTGGAAGATAAAAATTAGTAGCTACATTCTGAGGAGTGGTTCTCCCCCTACTGTGCCTATGTAGGATGTGTGGGAAGCCAGTGGGTGTCCAGGGCAGAACCGCCCTGCCAGAAGAGAAGTGCAGGACTCCTGCACGTGACACTCTTCTTCACAAGGCCTGGCACCATGCAAGTGGTTGTAACTTCCATGCTTTGTACCTTTTGGGCTGTGATATTGCCTGTGGGCAGCTCAAGAGTGCTTTGATAATGCACACTGGCTGCTGGAGCTGCTGTCTCCTGCAGGGAGGATTGGAGGACCTCAGAGCCCCTTTCCTTCCTGCCCTGCAGTGTCCAGATCTCCTCATCCAGGACTACATCACTTCCAGTCTAAATTTGTTGTTATTTGGTAGTCTATAGTGAGCTTCAGAAAAGGTTGCTTTGCCTGATTATCCCAAACTGGACTCAGAATCCAGGGCATTGATCTATTTATTTGATTTCTGCATTGAGGGGTCCTGCTGCATGTCCAAGGATGCAGTCCGGCCCCTCACATTCATGAGAAAGTAAACTGCTTGCTGGAAGTCTGACATGGCCCTCTTTCTTTACTCAGATCATGCAGTTTTCAATAGTTCTGCCATGATCATGACTGAAAAACTTTTGAAAACTGGAAGTTTCCCCAGACTATATCAGCCATCTGACTGATGTTCCTGAGCCAATGAACTACATAACATAATTCTGTGTGGCTGAGACTCACTAATGGAGGGCATTGATAGAAGGTCTACAGGCAATGTATAGTCAGGATACCAAAAGTAGCTGTCAGGATTCCCACTACATACTGGCACAGGTTCGGGTGTGCAACTGGGAGCAAATATGTCCTGTGATGTCTTTCTCAGCAGTCACAGCTGATTTCCCATCCCCTCTCCCCATTCTCCCTATGAAGCGGAAAATTCATGTTGCCCAGGAGCACCATTAGGTGCCTAGCCTGCTTCCATCAAGTCACATCACGCTGACATTATACTTGAGCTGCTGCAGAGTCACTTGCAGCTCCAAAGCCACAGCTGCCCTGCCAGGCTAAAAGTACAATCACTCCTAATGAGTTAAACTTAATTTGCTTTGTAAAATACTTTGCAGAGATGTAAACACTAAGCATTAAGGGAACATTTATCTGTCTTTTTCTTATATACTTTTATATGCCCTAGTGTTTCCACCTCATGTCAGTGCTTTTACAGAAGCTAATGATATATCTGCTAAGATGGAGAATGAATGCAATTTTGAGTAGGTCATCATATGAGGTTTAACAAGACCAAGTGTAGGGTCCTACACTTTGGCCACAGTAACCCCATGCAGCAATACAGACGGGGATGAGTGGCTGGAAAGTGGCCTGGCAGAGAGGGACCTGGGAGTACTGGTTGATTACCAGCTTAACATGAGTCAGCAGTGTGCCCAGGTGGCACAGAAGGCCAATGGCATCTTGGCTTGTATCAAGAACAGTGTGGCCAG
>JAAGNO010025501.1:46443-78716 GCA_033439905.1 Ceryle rudis | reverse complement strand
AAAGGGTGATTAGACACTGGAATGGACTGCCCAGGGAGGTGGTGGAGTTGCCATCCCTGGAGGTGTTTAAGGAAAGACTGGATGTGGAGCTTAGTGACATGGTCTAGAGAGACCTTACTGTGGCCTTTCAGTACTTAAAAGGGCCTGTCAGAAAGATGGGGAGGGCCTGTTGTGATAAGACAAGGGGTGATGCTTTTAAACAAAAAGAAGGAGATTTAGACTAGAGAGAAGGAAGACGTTTTTTACACTGAGGGTTGTGAGACCCTGGCCCAACAAGGTGGTAGATGCCCCATCCCTGGAACTATTTCAGATGAGGTTCGGCTGGGCTCTGGGCAACTTGCCAAATTTGCTTTTTTTTTTGTTGCAGATGTCCCTGCTCCCTGCATGGGGGTTGGACTAGATGACCTTGAAGGGTCCCTTCCAACCCAAACCATTCTGTGTGATCTATGAGCTGTGAAGAGAAAGAAAATTCTGAATACTTTAAGAAGTGTTATGAAAAATCCTTTGTTTTCTTTTTCTTACACGCATATTTTTAATATTCTTTCATTTCAGGTTTTGGATGAAAAACTTATTTTTGTGAAAGTGCATGCACCATGGGAAGTGCTGTGCACATATGCCGAGATTATGCACATTAAATTGCCCCTGCAACCCAATGACCTGAAAACCCGAGACTCAGCTTTCAACTGGTTTAGTAGACTCTTCAGAGTGGATGAAAATATCATCAAACCTGAGCAAGAGTTTTTCACTGCCCCTTTCCAAAAGGAGCATTTGTCCAACTTTTATATTCAAGACAAAGACACATTTTTCAATCCTGCAACTAGAAGCCGAATTGTAAGTCCATGGAGTATTTCTAGCATTTAATCTTAAAAAGAAAAGATTCCTTTAATCAAATAAGTGAAATTACCTTCGTGAAAGCATTCTGAAAAATTAGAAATATTTGGGATGCGAGAGTCCTGTGTCACTTATGAAGCAGCTTGGGCAATCCAGAAGGGAAACATTCCTTTTATTTGTCCCATTTGTGTTTCACCTGAATTTAACGGAGGGATTTGAATGGTTCATAAACCCTATGCAATAAGTTTTGTCTGCACTGCTTACCTTTTCCTAAATTAATTATATGCTGAGAGAGATATAGCTGTGTATGATTACTTCCAGGTTGCAAGAGACGCAAAAATATTTTATAAATTTCAGGTTCATTTTATCCTGTCTCGTGTGGAATATGCAACCAAAAACAATGTGAAAAAGTTTGGCATTAATAAATTACTGGACACTGGAATCTACAAAGCAGCATTTCCCCTTCATGACGTAAGTCCAGTGCTTATAACTCAAATATATTAGGAAATATATGTCTCAACTTTATCTGTGGGGTTTATATCAAAAGATGTAAGGACTATTGATTGCCTTACTCCTTGACTGGTTATTCTATCCATGTACTAGAATAGGACATAGTTTAGCTAAAGAGATTTTCTTCCAAAGCACTGTTGGTTAAAAATGTAGCTCCATAACTGAAAAGCAATATATTTCATGTAGGAGGTGTTAAACTTCTACTCTCTGTGAGATGGAGCTCAGTAAAGTGCCTGGCCTGAGTGATAGTTCCCATGACACACTGCATCGTCAGTTCTAAATCACTTTTAACATTGTCCCTTTTTTTTAGTATTCAGTTTTTCAGTATTAAAATTTCTATCAGGTATCAACATTGTTAATAAAGATGTAGACTACAAATCTCATTTTAGGGTACGTGACAGTGTCACACAATTAGAAACATTCCCACAGTTCCCAAACATTGTAACATACATGGCAGAGAAACTCAGATTTTTTCAGGAAGACTCTGGCCACTCCAACACCTCACAATAGATGGTATAGTCATGTGGAGAGAAGCTTAATGGGATTTAATTTCAGCTTGCAATAATAAGAAATCCAGCTTTTGTAGCTACACTTCTGAAGGTTTTTGTATTGTATCATTTAAAAAAGAAAGTTCTACTGAAAATTGTTTTGCATACAAAGGCTAGCAATAGCACAGAAAAAGAAAATGAAGGATTAAAAAAAGCCTATTTCAGAGTATTTGACTAAGGAAAAACTCCATGGGAAGCTGCAAATGGGATATAGACTGAGGACTGATTTTCTACTTTGTATCTGCTATATACCCACACCTCCTCCCCATCAGAGTCACCATGAGGTGTGTTCTGTTGAGAAGATAGTGAGAACTTGGGAGATCAGGAATCATAACTGCTTCAGCTATTTGGACTTGGCTTAAAATATTCAGGAAGCCTCCAAGGATTTCAAGGAAATCTTTAAGGCACAATCAAGACAAATCATGTTTCTTGTAAGTAACCCAAAGCTTTACAGGTTAGAATTAATACCATTGGTACTATCTATTTTTAAGGTTTCCCTTTACAGATTTAAAACCTGCATGTTTCATGGCATGGGGAATCTGGACTCAATATGCCTAGTAATTAATGACTGTCCTTTTATAGAATTAAAATTATATATCACAGCTACTCTGAAAATCAAAAGTAGCCTATAGATTTCCACAGAAGTCACTTGTCTTGTTGCATCACCAATACAGGATGGAAAATTCCCTCAAATAAAATAGGCTTTATTGAAATCAGTTTTCAAATAACCTAGCAAAACCCACAAGGATTATCTCCATGTGAACTATCTTTTAAATTTAAAACAGAGACTAGAAGCCCTGGATTTGTCCCTCAGACTTTCCAGTCTTCATTCCAGTACAATATTATTTTGAAGCAAAGTGTGTTAGCATGTTAGAGCTACTTAAAATCAATTTTAATTCAGTACTTGGCTCTAATTAGAATGGATTCTTTTCTGTTTTCTATGCCTAAGTGCCAAGACACTGATATGTGCTTAGATTTAAGATCATTGTGAGTCTCTGTTATTTTCAGCTCACATATATAATGTGTTTGCTTCAGCATTCAATACCTTTCTGACAACCTTCTATCCTGGAGCACTCCCAGAGTTGCCTTCCCACTCCTTTTTCTGGCTTGCAGTGAGACTGGGCTAAAAAGCTCTGGCTTTATGGCATGGGGCCTGCAGAGATGAGGTCTGTGCTGCTTAGATTAATGGAATCTTCTTCCCACACTCTTTCTGTTTTGCAGTCTAGTTTTAGGCACCCCTCAACTGATCCCAAGTGCCCAAGTGAACGATATCTTCTCTACAGGGAATGGGCTCATCCTAAAAACATTTTCAAACTGCAACCCCTGGATTTCATCAGGTTGGTGTGACTGATGCTGAACTAATGCAGAGGGAATTTACATAACAGGTTTGGTTTTGAGGATATCAAAGAGGCACATCTCAATACTGAGGGCAGATACATACACCCATATCAGCTCATGCATGGGAGCATACTCTGAGCACGGTTTCATGATAAACCAATTCATGAAAAAGCAGCCACTTAATATTTTGCTTTAGAAGGTATGATCTTTCTGTCTTTTTCCTTTTTTTCCTCCCTTTTCCTATCCTCTTGTAAAAGCATAAAAATGATGATAGAAATACCCAGCTGTAATACTTCTGCAATCCCAAAGTTCAAACCAGAGGAATGTGACCATATGAGTTAGCACAAAATATCTGAAACAAAGAGCCATTTGAAAGGGAAATGTGAATTTACTTGCATTTCAGAAAAAAACCCTTTTCCTTCCACAGGAAATACTATGGAGAAAAAATTGGAATCTACTTTGCTTGGTTGGGCTTTTACACTAATATGCTGATTGTGGCCGCAGTTGTAGGCGTTGGCTGTTTTCTTTATGGATGCCTGACAAAGGACAACTGCACATGGAGGTACCTGATCAGCCCTATTTTAATATCATATGCAATTTTGATTAGTACCCTACAGGGGGGACTCTATGGGAGGGTTGCAAGGCATTGTGTAATAAAAAAGGCAAGATGAAAGACTCCATGTAGCAGCACAGAGTGACAAACAAGTCAAAACAAATTGCTGTAACACATCATTTTCACAGTGGTAATCTTTAAAGGAGTTATCCAAAGGCCTTGATAAATTCCCAACATTTCTTTCCTCTATTTTGAGAGAGGAATAGAGGAGGAGCAACAGCACAGGGGGCTTCAGCTACCCAAAATACATGGGGAGGAGAGGCATAGCCATGACACAGAACCTCATCAGAACATGACAAAATTCAACCATGGCACAGTGACCCAGGAGAAAATACTTGGGTCATTGTTTCAAATCATCTACAAGCCATCACACTGTATACTCCCTTCTGGAAGGGTGCTCGTCTTTATAAAACATGCTGAAGGGCTGTTCCAGAGTTCCATTCCTGTGGCCAGTTTACACACATGTAGCCTTATGCCGATATTATCATTTAGTTAAATAGTTCACCTCCCTCCCTGTTGTTTACCCCACTGATGTATTTATAGAAAGCAATTACATCAACTTTCCACCATACCAGGTTAGTATATACTAGATAGATGGCAACTCTTTTGCCATCTCTTAGTAGACAGATCTGCCATTCCTTGAACCACCATAGCAGCCCACCTGTACATATTTTTCAATCTGATCCTTCTTAGAAGACCACAGGGAGTAGGTAGCCATTTCAATTGTGCAGCTATTCCTTGCTTTGTTAGGCAGCGTTCCTCTTCCTTCTCTCCTCAGACTTGCTATGATAGCATGTGCAAGTGCGGATTTCCTATTACAGGATCACAGGATGTCAGGGGTTTGAAGGGACCCTGGAGATCTTTGAGTCCAACCCCCCTGCCAGAGCAGGATCATATAATCTGGCACAGGTCACAAAGGAACGCATCCAGGGGGGGTCTTGAAAATCTCCAGAGAAGAAGACTTGACAGCCTCTCTGGGGAGCCCATTCCAGTGCTCTGTGAACCCTTACAGTAAAGAAGGTCCTCCTCATGTTAAGGTGGAACCTCCTCTGCTCCAGCTTACATCCATTCCCCCTTGTCCTATCACAGCGCACGAGTGAGAAGAGGCTGTCCCTTTCCTCTTGACACTCAGCCCTCACATATTTATAAGCATTTATTAAATACCCTCTCAGTCTTCTCTTCTCCAGACTAAAGAGCCCCAGGTGTCTCAGCCTTTCCTCATAAGGCATGTGTTCCAGTCCCTTCATCATCCTTGTAGCCCTCCGTTGGACTCTCACAAGTAGATCCTTGTCCCTGTTGAAGACTGGGAGGTCTTTGAAGAGTTGTTTTATTTTTAATGTGATCAGTTTTGAGAATTACTGCTATGTACAAGGGATGGAAATTATTTTCTTCCTATGTCATCCATTTCTGAGATGAGAATGGAGAACAGAAATGGGGATGTGTTGCTGGGGTGGTGGGGGAATTCTTGAGACCACATCACTGGTAACTTATTTTACAGTTCCCTGAGATTACTGCACTGTTCACATGTGTGAAAAAGGACTAAAGCATTTAGCCTTGGTGAGTGACTGACAAGTTTTGTTTTTAGCCAAGAAGTATGTGATCCCAACATAGGAGGTAATATCATAATGTGCCCTCAGTGTGATAAAGTATGTACGTACTGGAACCTCACCATCACTTGTGAATCATCAAAGGTAAGTACAGCTTCTAGACCAGCTCTCGAACTTTAGTTGCACATTCTCTAGTACTACGTACAAAACAATGTCATTCCTCCACTAATGTCCTGCAGAATTGCTAGAACTGTGCAAATTTTTGCTGCTTTTTATGAAGCGACTGAACTTTGAAAAGTAAAAACAACATTAATTGCTCCAATTTGATCTAAGATGAAAAAAAAAGTTATTTTTAATTTCACATAATTGCTGAATATTTGATGCATAACTAAAGTTTTTTCAAGATTCAATTACAGAAGTCTCGATTCAGTAGCTCTGAATGAATTTTGCTAAGGAAATGTCTAAAGCATTTTTTCTAAATTCTGCCCCCTCCCTGCCCAAAGAAGTTATCTGGATCTGTGCCTTGAATTTGAGCCATGTTGTCAAGAAGGAAATGGGTACAAGGAGAGGCTGATGTTGGCTATGACAGAAGCTGTGACACAGCCATGTCCTTTTAGCTATGATGCAGCCAGACTTTTGCTCAGAGTTCCTGTCTAGAGGAACCTCACTTTCTTTCTCCATGACCTGTCTCAGTAGGCTAATTGTTAGCCTTTTGTCATTTCTTTCCATAGATTTAGTCGCTACCAAAACTGCAATTTTTCAACTGTTCATCAGAAATATTTTGCCCATCTCTAATGTGTTGCTTCAGTGCCCTTAAAGGGTAAAAGAAACAAGAATAGAGGGAAAAGGCTATGATGGAAGGAAAAGGCAAATTGTGACCACAGAGGTATTGCTTCAGAATGTGTTTTCACTGACTGGCTCGATTCCTTGTCACCCTGCTCATGAGAACCAGATGTGTCCATTGCCTTTTTTGTGGCTGTATTAAAATACATAACTCTATACTGAGTTCCCAGACCAGAAACACTGCTTTTCCTCTGTCTCTGTAACAGATGGGAGGAAGTTCAATGGCACACCATTTTACTATCCTCTTGTTGCATATTTGGCTTATATTTTTAATTCTGGGCTTTGCATTTGATTTCCTTAATTTTACTGGAGGGTGGTGTCCGTTGACAGAAATTGAGGGAACACTATCAGTAAAGACAGCTTTTTAAACTACGTAAAAGCTAAAAATCAACATGTTCAGTAAGCAGCCTCTGTTCTGGGTCAGTGCAGAAGAAAAAAAAAATAGTCGATTATATTTTAAGACTTTTTTTTCTATTCCATTTTTCCAGAAACTCTGTATATTTGATAGCTTTGGGACACTGGTGTTTGCAGTATTTATGGGAATATGGGGTAAGTTGATTTCAACAACTGTGGTTTGTCATCTAATTTTGGCCAAGCCTCCAGCATCAGCCAAGAAAACATGGATAAATTTCATCAGGTTCATTTTCTAGCACTCAGAAATTCATTAGTCGGTAGTTCTGTAGAAGGTATGTACATTCACAGGAACTCCTTTTTAGGATTGTAAGAAAGAAAAAAAATGTAGAACTTAAAGTTGATCTTCATTGTCTGTTTTGTTTTGTTTGACTTGGAGAAAAGTCTGACAGAAGCGATTAGAGCTGCCTCATGTTCATCCAGCAGGAGCCAGCCACATGCCAAAGTATAGCTGGCAGAGGAGCTGGTTTTTTTCCAAAGAGTTTCGGAGCTGCCTGTGCCTACTAACAGCTGTCTGACTGTGCAAGGCAGTTGAAAAATAGTAATTTATTGTATTTCCCAGGATTTTTTTCCCTCTGTCTTTATTTAAAAAACTGTTTGTAAAACGTGTAGTAGTTAGAAACACTAGATTTATCTTTCAGCAGAGAAAATACATCTGAAACCAGGATGTTTCCCATGGGTGAAACCACTTAGTTCTGTATTCAAGGGATTAGACAAGGTTCTTTTCCCAGAAACTGTTTAATTTGCTCATATTAGCAGTGTTGTTAACTGCCTTTTATTGAACTGTCTTATCCAGAAATTAACAAAAGAAATTCAATGTTAGCTCTGTAAAAAGGATGTTGCACAGAAAATAACTCATGTAGCATTTTCAGTTCATATATAGGCAGACAAGGACACATAATTTGTTTTCTTTGTAAAATGCATTGTATTTTTATTTTCCTATGATGACTTAAAGTGCTTCAAAATAGCTACTGTTTTAAAGAAATATAAGATAAAACATATCATTTAAGAAAGATCTCTTTCAAAATATGCTAAAATCAAAATACCAGCAGGAAATTCTCAAAATAAAATTAGAAGTTTAATGCTAAGGTAATCTTCTCCTGTCATCTGAATAGTTAATGTATTTCCAATTTGTTTTTTAATTAAAATTGTGTTTCTTATTTTGAAGAATGGTTCCAAGAGTAATAATTACAAAATTAAGCTCCATGGTTATAGTGGTGGCTGCAAGGCCTATTAGTATTCTTGTCATAAGTCTACTATATAAAGAGGTGAATTATATTACAGAAATTCAGTCAAAATTGTACTGAATCCAAATGACGTATGGTCTTGGTGCAATTCCAGCTGTAATTTTCATCTTGCTCTAATACTTTTGTAGACCTTCTGGTCCAAAACAATTAAAATAATATTAGATTTTTAGATCTATTATCACATCATTATCATCAGTACAGTTTTAATAACTGAAATATTTTTTGTGTGTGTATTCCCTTCAAAGATCTTAAAGCGTTATAAAACACTGGGGAATTTGGCCTGAGGAATTAGCCCTTATACACTAATGGTCTGGACCAATACTTCTGCCGCTTGTCCCGTGATGGTATGACTAGGCTGACAAAGGTCATGAACAAGAGGCAGCTTCTTCTCTTGCTACCCTTACTGGATCCCCTTCCTGAAGAAGATCAGTTAAATGAAGAAATGTTCCCCTACTGAGGCATTTCTTATCCTTGGTGACACAGCTTCAGGGCCATATGGAGTGTTGAAGGACACATGAAAGGGGACACCACAAATTACTCAATGTGAGGTGGAATTAGCCTTCAAATCCCCAGATTCTTAAACATCTTTTGTTTCCACTGTTAAAAAAATGCTGGTTCAAAATAAAAGGAAAATGTCACATCCAGCAGGAGCTCCTTCCCTGCTCTGCTGACTTATCTTAGCTAGTAGAAATTGTATTGGGGCTGAGAGAGCTGTCCCCATGTTATGTGCCCTTCTTTTGCCTTTAGCACAGAGGCTATCACAGAAAGAGGTCCTGCATTTCTGGGCTTCACATCAGCAGCTGGATTTGCAGCTGGAGCAAATCAGTTGAGCCTGTAGCTTCCTGTGATTTGGGCTGGGCAGAGTATGCAGGAAAAGGCAGATGTGATCCTCTGGCCCACTGCTTGGAATGGCCTTTGTGCTTCGCAGCATGAAGTAGCAGAGAAGTCCTTGTGAAAGAGGCCCCTGAATAATAAGGAGAGGAGAGCTTCCTGGGGTTTTGCCTGTGTGCGGATGCCAGGGTCATCTCACAGTCCATCCCATAGAGTTTTCTGGTTTTTAAATGCTTCAGTTTGGGGTTTATTGACCACACCTGATTTTGGAAATAACCTTTAATGTTTGGACTTGTAACTGCATGCCACTGATGTTTCATCATTCAGGATGAGGGGGTCAGACTAATGAAAAAAACCCACTTTTAGGGTTAATTACTTCCAGATAATGGAAGTAACAAGGAGTGCAGCAATAGGACACTAACTCCTCCTGGAGGAAGTGCTGCAGAACCACACCACTCATTTAAGCTGAGTGTGCATTGTCTTCAGTAATAAAGCATCCAGATGTACTGGGGAGTATGGTACTGACACCCATCATCCTGAGCCCCTCCCAGCCTTCTCAGCTGAGTCTGTGGTTGCCTCTGCTTCCAGATCTAACTGCATAATGTCTGAGGACAAGGTAATGAGTTTGTCTGGACTCATGTCTTGCCAGTACCACTTGGGCAACTGTGTCCTGCAGTGCTTCCAGTTGTAGCAGCAGTCTATGAAAACTGCTGGCCCAGCCCAGAATGCTTCTAAGCTCCATGCCATGCAAAAATAGGTGAAGGCCCTTCAGATTTGCACTAGCAGAGGAAGAAAGATATCTGTGTTTCAACCACTTCACCTGAACCATCATTGGCTTTTGTAGTTTGCAAACTGATAATGTGTCCACACAAAAATTGCGGGCTGAATGAACATGAGCTTTCTCTTTGTGGCAATTTGTGGCATACTGAGTTCTTTTCTAGAAGTTCTGCTCTCTCCAGCATTTTGTCTTCACCTATCCAACCAACTTGCTTTCTTACACATCCCATGATAAACTTTTTCAAAAGCAGTCTGTAATATAAACCCCAAAGTACTCATATTCTAGCCTTAAGCAGAAAGTAAATAAATTCATCTTTATTTTTTATCATGTCCTTACAACACCATATACACCAGGTTTCTCTTATTGAAGCACCTATATATTCAACACAATAATTGCATAAAGAAGTAGATCCAGTTATTTTCACTATCACATTAGCCAATGAGGGGTTTGTTCCATGTCTGTAAAAACCCTTATGGAAAACTGAGCCACTTATTATAGCCCAGGGAATCAAGCAGTGTTCAGTGCTCACACAATATTGCTCATTTTGTCTATCTTCTGGATAGTTACTTTGTTTTTGGAGTTTTGGAAGCGACGGCAAGCTGAACTGGAGTATGAGTGGGACACAGTTGAGTACTTAGAGCAAGAAGAACAAGTTCGTCCAGAATACGAAGCTCAGTGCACTCACGTAGTAATGAATGAAATCACACAGGTAAGGAATATTTTGATAACTGGTGATGGTTACTGCAATAGACACGTTGTGAGGGGACACTATGAAAATGGTGATTCTGCACTAGAGCTGTGTAAATCAGCAGTGCTTCAAGGAGACTTGATAAACTGGCCTGGAAATAGTGAACTTATCAAGTACAGATGCACAGCTGGGACCTTATACCTAACTGTAGGCACCTTAAAGTAGTCGTCTGAGAAGCTTGCATTGACGAGGTTCCTTTGTCATAAATAAACAGAAGTAGGCATTCTCCCCAGCTTAGGAGACTTAAGTCTACTTTATTAAACCCCCTAAGAAATGATTCAGTGTTGCCGCCAGAGGCCAAGATCACAGAGCATTTACTATCTTTGCCTAAAGAATGCATTAGGAAAAAAGGGTGAAACGGAGAGGGAAAGATGTTACATTATGTATCATACCAAGACTGTTTTTCTAAATAAAGATATTTCTGTTTGAATCAAAAATCAATAGGTATTGTTGCTAAGTGCATGTGGATGCAATTACAAATAATAACAGCAAACTCACAGGGACAGGGATAATCCTCATTTCAATGATATAGGATTCATATTTATGAGGATCTTAGTTTAGATTTCTATTTATTATACATTTTGAATAGCTTTAACTTCTATAGCTCACTCCAGCTTAGTTTCACTTTTTATTATTCTCTGTCAATATATTACTCTGGCGTTTATCTGATCATTTGCATTGCTTTCATACTGCATCCACATTATACTAATGTTTATTAGAGGGCACTTGGAAAGTTTCAGAATTAACTGCTGCAGTTGAAACTAACCAATATAGATCTTCTTTTTGTATCTTGTACTACAAAAAAAAAAAAAAAAAATCTGGTTCTGTTTAAAAGCTTATAAACCTATACCACCTTTAACGTAAAAAGTCATAGCTAGCAAGTTCCTTTCATACAGTTCAAAGAGTAAAGAATATGCTAAAACATAATGATTTTGATCCTTAGAGATCCTGTAAAGACCCAGTGAATTTTGACACTAACATACTGAAGCAGGCATTTTCCTTGGGAAAACTGTCCTATCTTTCATATGGTATAAATTGAGAAATATGGAGATCAGGGACCAAACTTTTAGTGTGTGCTAATTTTAAGTCAGTGAGCTTTGAAAGATCATGACCTTGATTGCCATGATGAGTCAAAGAGAATCAGTCCATTCAAAAGACTGTGCACCCTGTCGTAGCTGAAGTCAGTAAGAGCTGAGAACATTCAGCCTCTATGAAGTAATTTTTATCTTCTAAGATGGGCAGGGAAAAAAAGAAAAGACACCTGTAATCAGGCAAGACTTTTGAAGTGATGAATAAACGTGAATATCCAGGATAACAAAGCAGGAAAGGAAACAAAAGCAGGGACTTCTTTTTTCTGCCCTCAATATTATAAAACATTTAACTGGAGTACACACAAAAAGAAAAAAAAAAAAAAAGAAAAAAGGAAAAAAAAATAGACTGACTTCATCCCTGACCTGTTTGTAAATCTTTTACAGCAAGAAGAACATGTGCCATACACTGCCTGTGGGAAGTGCATACGGATAACTTTCTGTACAAGTGCAGTCTTCTTCTGGGTAAAATTCCCCTCTTACTCTTTCACCTCATGAATTCCCTTCTCTAGCAAGTGTCAAAAACAGATTCTACTGAACTGAACAAAAGGTAACAATGGAACAGGTTCAGCTTGATTTCCATCTGATGCATAAACCAAGCCCGTGAGATAAGGACCCACATTAAGAAGGTAGATGTAGTCACTGAACACTCATTAGCATAGAGTCAATAGAAAATATGTATCAAAATATCCTGCAGCTGTAGCTTGTAAGTTATGCTTGTGGATGTGATCCATTGGGTTTTCCCTCATTATTCTAAGACAAATGTCTTCTCCTGGGAAGGGGGTGGGGGTGTAGGGGGAAGACTTTAGTTGGCATGCTCTTCTTCCTGACAATTTCTATCCTACTTGTTCCAGCCATTTGCTTGAATATCATGTCTGAAAGTCCTGGGCCTTTTTCAGGAGTTTTGCTCCACTGAACAGAGCAACGCTGGGTGCTCTCTAATCTTCTACAGATGCTACTTTAATTACAACTAAAACTTGAAAGCAGTCCATGAAACAATATGAACAATATGTAACGTGGTGAGCATGCCCTGAGAGGTTGCCTTGAAAAGCTCAGTGTTTTAGCATGCTGCTGTGTCCTCCTCAACTGTAGCACAAAGAGCAGCTGGAACAAACCTCATCCTAGGTGATAGGAGACAGATAAGAGATAGGGTGGTGGCTGGAAGCTCAGGAGAGCCTCACTGCTAATGCATCTGAAACACAAAGGACAGAATACTGGCTTGCTGTTAGATTTAAATAGGCAGGACTTCAGTTTGAAGGGAATAGATTTGGTCTGGGTTTGGTTTTTGTTGCTTCACTCTTGCTATGTGCAGGGTGGAAGAAGGTAGGTGCAAGCTGCATTCATGTCAGTATGCAGAGACTGTGAAAAAAAAAAGATTCACAGCTCTATGGACCTCAATCTGAATAATTGCTACAGAACTATCAAGGAATAAAAGCAGGAGGAGAAGCAGAAAGGGAGGAGATGGCAAGCAAGATGGGGTTCATGGATCATTATTACAACTCCTGCAGATTACATAACTTGGCTTAAAATTCATCGATTTCTTTAAGGAGTCTGTAGTCTGGAACATTATCATGTGAAAGAGAAGGTACAGGCCCCTCCATAATCAGTGCAGATTTGCAAGTGTATTTGCTATCCTGCCAGTTGCCTGCTGTCAAAAGAGGGAGATTTCTTCCTTCTTATGCCTTGAGGTGTAAGATCTGATTATGCATCTCATTATCTTCACTTGCCTTAGTACAAACCTTGTTATTAGTCATAAACCAGACTACCTCTTTTCTTCCTGCAGATTGACTATACTGCATGAAAAAAAGGCTTCTTGTATGGATTCTATATTTATTGCCTTCTATCTTATTTGATCACCCTCTTGCGAAGGAGTGACAGGCACACAATTGGTTTCCTTTTGCCTATTGTAAAAAGTATTTCAAACTCACTTTTTCCTAAAGCCAATGGTTCGACGTTAACATCTTTCTTGCATTCCTTTGGCAGATTCTTTTGATTATCGCTTCAGTTATCGGAGTCATTGTCTACAGGCTCTCAGTTTTCCTGGTATTTTCTGCAACATTGTCACAGCACATTAGTGGAACAGAGGCGATCCGCAAGTACTTGACTCCGCAGACAGCCACTTCAGTAACTGCTTCGCTCATCAGCTTTATAGTCATTATGGTTCTCAATGTGGTCTACGAAAAAGTGGCAATCCTGATTACTGACTTCGGTATGCTGCTGCTCTACCTCAGATTGAAATTTAGGGTAAAATAGCAAGCAAAAATTTAATTTATATGTATAGTAACAGAATTCTATGAACTAACACATGCACCACATATTTCAGAATTTTCCTGCCAAATCACACAATACCACCTAGAAATTTTCAAATACAGATTCTCTCGATATCAAAGGAATCTGATATTCAGCTCTATGTCTGGAATCTCCTTCTATAGCCAGCAAGAAAGTTCAATTGTTTAGTTTTGTGCTTGTGAAACAGACAAAGCAAAGAAAATGACTATAATAACCAAGCTTTATGAAAACAGATCAGTAACGCATAACACATTCAATTACATTAGCTTTTGTTTATGGGGAAAATAGCTATTTTCTTGTAAATAAATGAAATAAGGTCACTGTTCCAAAGCTAGATACCATTCCCATGTTATTAAATAGATAAACAGTCACAAATATTATTATTATTCTTTATATCCAGCCCATCAACATTAAAGTAGCTATTTTACTTTAGGTGTATGAAGTAGTGCGGTGTTTTAATACAGTTTCATTTAATACTGTTTCATCAGTTCAAAGTGTTACATTTGCATCTTTCCGGAGTGTGCTGGATTTGGGTGGGTTTTTTTCCCCCAAGTTATCAATCAGAATTTTTGCTTGTTCTTTTTCTTTATTGCCAGGGAACAAGTTCTTTCCCTTTTACAACACAGAGTTTTAGAATTAGCATAATGGTTACAGTATACATGGGGATTATGTAAAATCTAATTTGCAGTGCTCTCAGTCATATTAAGGCATACAAGGCATGCATGTACTTCTCCAGCTGAGGCTCTAAAGCAGCTTGTATGGTACTTGTAGTTTGGAGCTTTTTATATATTATTTTTAATTGCAGAACTTCCAAGGACACAGACTGATTATGAAAACAGTCTGACCACGAAGATGTTCTTGTTCCAGTTTGTCAACTACTATTCTTCATGCTTCTACATAGCTTTCTTTAAGGGTAAATTTGTAGGTCACCCTGGAAATCCAGTTTATTGGTTAGGAAAGTATCGCAACGAAGAGGTAAGAATGTATGCTAATGTTTGTTTTTAAGCAGTAGGAACCATTAGTCCAGGTATTCTCCCACAGTTAGCAGTGTATAACATAATTGTGCATATTTAACATAAGTGTTCAAAAAGTGACTGCCTCCAAAACCAGTTGCCTCTTTAGTAGCCCCTAGCATAAAAGAATATGATACAAAACCAGTTGGGCTTAGAAATGTATTACATATACCCAGACAAGCTTATTTTCCTATGGTCCAACAATCTGTGAATTGGCACATGGGAAGGGGAGAACATCAGCAGAAGCATTGCTATTCTGCTGAGTGACCCTCGCCTGGTGACAGCACAGCACATTACAGAGCTGCGTGACTTCATCTGGTATTGCACTCTTTCACTAGTATCCTGTCAACCTATCATATGAGACTGTAAAAGACTGTAAAAGCCTGGAGTTGGCTTTTGCATACCTTACTGAAAAGTTTTGCCTAAATAGTCTTGTATTGCTTTAAGAAATGTTATCATAATAAACCAGGAATGCATTATTTTAAATGCTTCATTCATTTGAAGTTACCCAACTTCATAAATTTTTCCATTTCTTTCCCAATGTTTAGTGTGATCCAGGTGGATGTCTCCTTGAACTCACAACTCAGCTAGCCATCATAGTAGGAGGTAAAGCAATCTGGAACAACATTCAAGAAGTTCTTCTTCCGTAAGTTCAAACCATTAGGTAATCTGCTCTTTCATATTTGAAAGATACTGCTTTTACCTGATGCGTTCAGGCATTTGGTCACTAAAGTTGCTAGACACATACTGTATTCTAAAAGAACAAGACTAGTCTTTTGGGGCCTTTTTAGACAGTCTGGATATTTTTGGTCTGGTAGCTCTGAGCTCTTGTCTCTGTCATTCTGACTGATTTTAGTTCTAATCAGAAATGCTTCCTTCCTCTGCAAATCACACTCAATGTGTTTCAGGTTGGATATTTAAGACTGAGGCAATAGAAGCTGTGGAAATATTAAACAAAAGACTGTGGCTTAATATTGGGTGAAATGATTTGTTGTTATGCATCAGGCTTTTAAAAGTCATGCATAAATTACTAATTTCACTTATTTAGTTTTACAGTTATATTTGACATGCCTAATGCCTGTGAGTTCTTTTTCAGTGGGACCAATCTCTGGAGGTTCATGTTTTAATGTTAACAGTAAGCAAAGTGGTAACCAGGAATGCCCTCCATTTAATATAGGTTACAATACTATCCAGGACTCTGTTCCTTCTCCCAGGACTTGTTCTTTATTCTATAACAACCAGTGGCTGCTATGCTGCTTGGAGTAGGGAACTCCCTGTTTGCTCATGACCTCCTGAATGCCATAAGCATCAGCCCACAGCATTGTATTCCCTCTGGCTGTGGTTCTCCCAAGCCGACAAATTGCCCTTCTTCAGAGCACAGTGACCCTACTTCAAAGCATGTCATAAATACTGTGTAGGGTTGAGGCTGGGTTACTCTGCTGAGATACAATTTCTCCAGACTCCAATGCTCTGTATATGCTGCTGGTTGCAGGATGGACCTGTAGACCCATCCTTCTTTTCAATATCTTCTTTTACCTGGGGAAGGGTCCATGGACTGAGCACACCTGCAGATGTCAGCTCCAGCTGGCTTCCCCTTCTGTGTACAGGACATAGATTCGACTGACCAGAATTTTTAATTCACTTCCCAGGGTGACAAGTAACATTTAGGTGTGGAAATGCTGAGTATCACTTTCGGATCCAGTTTTTAACTGCCCGCTCATTCTGCATCTCTGCAAGTATAAAGAGAACCATTTGGGGTTTTTTTCTCTATTGATAGACATATTCCCCCACCCACTTTTTTTTGGGATATCGTTCTTTGCTGAAAATGGCTACAGCCAATTCATCAGTTTACTTAAATTCTCATGAAAGCGTTTCAGAGGAGATCAGCCTCACCTTGATCCCTGGGAAGGTGAAGTAGCAGCTAATCCTGGGAACCATTTCTAGGCACATGAAAGACAAGAAAGTCATCAGGAGGAGTCAGCATGGATTCACCATGGATAAGTCATGATTGACCAACCTGCTAACCTTCTATGATGAAATGACTGGCTCAGTAGATGAGGGGAGAGCAGAAGATGCTGTCTACCTGGTATTCAGTAAGGCTGTTGACACTGTCTTCCATACAGAAGTAGAAGCTATCGAAGTATGGGCTGGGGGAGCAGACAATGTGGTGGACTGAAAACTAGCTGAATGACCAGGCCCAGAGCATGGTGATGAGTGCAATGAAGTCTGGTTGGAGGCTAGTCACTAGCAGTGTCCCCCAGGGATCACTGCTGTGTCCTGTCCTGTTTATCAACTTCATTAATGATTTGGATGAGGAGACAGAGTGCACTCTCAGCAAGTGTGCTGATGACACCAAGCTGATAAGTCAGAGGGATATGCTACCATGCAGAAGGACCTTGACAGGCTGGAGAAATGGGATGACAAGAACCTTGTGGAATTCAGTGAGGGGAAGTTCAAAGTCCTGCACCTGTGGAAGAACTACCCTATATACAAGTATATGCTGGGGGCCACCTGGATGGAAAGCGGCTTGGAAGAAAATGGTCTGGGGTTCCTTGTGGCCACTGAGTTGAACGTGAGCCAGTGATGCCCTTTTGGCAAAGAAGAGCAATGGTACCTTCAGCTGCATTAGGAGGATTATTACCAGCAGGTTGAGGAAGGTGATCCTTCCCCTTTACTCAGGATGGGAGAGGCCACACTTGAAGTACTGTATCCAGTTCTGGGGCCCCTAGTACAAGAGAGACATGGACATACTGAAGAAAGTCCAGCAAAGGGCCACAAGGATGATGGACTGGAGCACCTCACATATGAGGAGAGGCTGAGACACCTGGGACTGTTTAGCCTGGAGAAGAGCAGGCTCATAGGGATCTCATCAATGTGTACAAATACCCAAAGGGTGAAAGTAAAGAAGAGGGAGACAGTAATCTCAGTGACTAATGCCCAGTGACAGGACCAGAGAGAACGAGCACAAACCGAGACATGGGAAGTTTCCTCTGAACATAACACTTTTTTACTGGGTGGGTGAACAAGCACTGGCACAGGCTGCCCAGGGAGGTTGTGAACTCTCCATCCTTGGAGATACTGAAAAGCCATCTGGACATGGTCCTAGGCAACTGCCTCTAGGTGATCCTGCCTGGGCAAAGAGAGGTTAGACCAGATGATCTCCAGAGGTGCCTTCCAACCTCAGCCATTCTATGATTCTGTGAATTTTGTGATCAGAAGGAATTAATCTGTCTAACCACAGGCCTATATTTAACTCAGGTTTTTGTTACCTTGAATTTTATGTGGTCATTCAGCTGTACCACTTAGGTCTAAATCACTATGATTCTGATATATTGCCCTTTTACACACTTATTTATGGCTGTAAATAACAGATTTCAGGGTAAGGCAGCAGCAGATTATACTCATGTTTGAAGCAGGTTTTCACTAATTCAAGAATAACTAAATCCTCTGTTCAAAGCTTTAACAGCACAGGTGTCTTTTTTTTTTTTTCTATTTACTGAACTTTTTAGGTTATTTTACCAATGCTAGTGGTCTTTTTCTCCCTGGCTGATAGTTGGGTTAAGAATCTAATCGGAAGATACTGTGCAGCTGCTAGATCAGAAAAAGTTGTTCCACGCTGGGAACTGGACTACCACCTGCAGCCCATTGGAAAACTTGGATTGTTTTATGAGTATCTTGAAATGGGTAAGTAGCTGTTTAGTTTGGATTCGCTACCACTGCTGGGTACGAACACACTCTAGAGAAAATCTCCATACAAGCAGTGCTTCATAAGTGTATAGATAAAGGAGACATGAATGTTTTCCAAGATAAGTTTTGATGAGCCTTTACAGATAGTTTTGCAAGCTTTTACTAAGCAGCTAAGCCTTAATCCAGTTTGTAACTAGGAAATAGCATGTGATAGTACAAGGAGGAGTACCACTGCTTCTTTGCCCCCTCCTCTGAGAAATGTGTGCAGAAGGCAGACCACTGCCATGTTCTGGTGTTGTACAGCAGAACCCTGTGTCAGACTGCTCTGCCAGGGGTCTGCAGTCACCAGGAGTTGTCACTGGTCTCTGGGAGCTGGCAGGTCTCCAGTTTGTTGCCACCATCCATTCTGTCACGTCATTGCAAGTGTGCTCGTCACAGCACCCGGACACCAGTAAGAATATTGTTAGTTCAGGCTTTCCAGCGCAACACTGAGACAGATAGTCATTAGATTTCCAGGTCTTCGTCATGAAGACATAAGAAAGAAATGGATGCTTAAATACCCAGAATAGTTCCTCTTGGTATGTGGTGGCATAACATTTTCCTGTCCCTTTCACAGGGGCAAGTTTTTCAGTACTGTTGTGTTCCTGTCTTTTCATACAGAAGATTTGCTAGGAAATCAGCCATTGTATTGGGTCTGACTGAGCTGGAGTTAATTTTCCCCATAGCAGCCCTCCCAGTGCTGTGCTTTGCACTGAGAGCTGGAAAGGTGTTAACAGACCCATGCTGGGCTTCTGCTGGGCAGGGCTCGCACAGCACCAAGGCTGTTTTTTCAGCATTCCCCCTGCAGTGGGATGGGATGGACAAGATCTTGGGAGGGTAAACAACTGGGGCAGCTGACCCAAACTGACCAAAGGGATATTCCATACCATATGACGTCAGCTGAACTATAAAAGCTAGGAAAAGGAGGAGGAGGGAGGGGCATCGGTTTGTCCTCCAGAGCAACCACTACATGTTTGGAGCCCTGCTTCCCAAAAAGGGCCAGACATTGCCTGCTGAGGGGAAGCACAGAATAAATTTTGTTTTCTTTTGCTTCCACACACAGCCTTGCTTTGCTTCTTCATTAAACTGCTTTTGTGTTAGCCCATGAGTTTCACCTTATTTTCTTCCCCCTGATCCAGCTGAGAGGAAGGGTAGAAGTGATAGAGCAGTTTGGTGAGCACCTGGCCAAGGTCAAACCACCACAGACACACTTTTTTGTGTCTCTGCCCCACAGTTGGCATATATAAAGTATACATGCATATCTCCACTAAGTGAAAGCCTCACCAACGTATGTAACCTCTCCTTTTGACAGTTATACAGTTTGGCTTTGTCACTCTGTTTGTGGCATCGTTCCCCCTGGGTCCTCTTCTGGCTCTTATTAACAACATGTTGGAAATCCGGCTGGATGCATGGAAGCTGACGACCCAGTTCAGGCGCATGGTTCCGCAGAAGGCACAGGACATCGGTGCCTGGCAACCTATCATGCAAGGCATAGCCATTCTGGCAGTGGTCACCAATGTAAGTACAGCACCAACGATTGCAGAAGGGAAAATGCCTTCACTGCAGGTGCTACATCCAAATGTGGGAATGCCACGTGTGGCAATGTAGCACTTAAATAATCCTAAATTAATTATGAGCATCAGTCCCTTAAGACTTCAGCCCCTGTGAGATAGGATCTCACCCTTGCAGTAACAGCACCTGACTGCGTTCAGTAGGGGTTTCTGGAGAAAGCAGTCGAGTCTGAAGACAAGAGTTCATCTTAGCCCAAGGTTTCGCGGTAGGATCTGCCTATGTGAAGAATGGTAGACTTTGGAAAAGAGGAGGGAGACAGACCTGAGCCCTCTACTATAGATACAGTAAAAGAACAATTCAAATTTAAATGAGGACATGAATTTATATTTCCGTATCTCAAGCGCCTTCTGTAGTCATTACATGCTTGGCTGGTCTAGGATCTCAACCCCAGCGGTTCCACTTTACAGAAATAATATAGGAATAGGTATGTGCACCTTCTTTTCTCAGCCAGATGACTGTGCCTGCATATTCCTCTCACTTTTTTTCTCCCTATTTTAAGAAATATTTGGTTTGCCTCTGGAAGGATGAGGCTGTTTTTGAAGAATGGGTATCTGAGCTTCCATAACCTGACTGCCTGTTGGGTTATCTTCTCAGTAGCTTGGTTTTGTTATTTTAGGGTTGGTACCATATAGAAATCAGAGTCCAGGGTGGATTTCAGTGCTTAGGAAAAGTTTATATGCCAGCCTCTGCTACCAAATGTGTTTTCAGATGTATCAGATGTATTTTCAGGTATTCTAGGGTCTCCCAAAATGGCTACTGTTGTTGTTCAGAACTTTATTTTGCACTGCAGCAATTCAACAGGTATGGCAAACGTAGCTAGGATTCAGAGAGGAGACTCAGGAGGACATAAAGGCAGAGAATTAAGCACAGAGAAATGTCAGAAGGCAAAAAAAGGAACTCGAGAATGGAAAATTTACAAAAGAATCTGGGAGATGGACAACAAGCTTGAGCATATGCTCCATCTGTTTCACACTGCTCTGCTGAGACAAGCCAAACGTAAATCCAGCTGTTCCATAGGCATGTGAACATCCAAGGCCTACTAGTAAACCTGGTGTTAAAAATAAAAATAAAATAAAAAAAGCAACCAAGCAATGCAACTTTGGAAACACATGTTTATATTGTTAGAAATGTCAGGTGGCACCAGAGATACTTTGGGGATCTTTGGGTTTAGTGCTTGTGCAAAAAATTATTAATGATAACTCTCCTAACAAATGATGCAAATCCCAGCAGTTAATGCAAATTCACAGATGAAGCATAGCCTCATCTAGCATAGCTAGAAGTAGAGGCCACATTATTCATGCATCAATATCCTCTTCTGAACTATGTTGACAGAAAACTTACAAAATAAAAGGCAAAAATGTTTCTGGTATTGGATAAACTGACTGTCTTTGCTAGTAATCCATCTGGAACTTGTTATACCCCTATTAAATAAAAGGTTGGATATACATCTTAAGATTACTTTAAAATATTGTTATAAGTACCTTAGGCATAGTCCTTATGATGTTTGGGGCAGAGTTAAAGTAACCTTGGTGACCTTACAGTGAGGTCAGACGTGTAGGCTTCTCTTAGGAATGTATTTGTATTCATGCCCTGCTTTCTGCAGAAAAATGTCCCAGCAATAGGTGTCTGTTGCTACCCAGGCACAGCCCATCTGAGGCTAATCTGAACTTTGCAAATTTTTCACTCCAAATTCCTCCTTATGTGCTGTACCCCTCAATGCATTGCTGAAAACAGAGTCCTTGATGTCCAAAAGTATATTTACAGCTTGGTTTTACTCTCTGTCCTCTTTGACAGGCCCTCAATCCCAAAGCTCACGTGGCTGTTAACTGCAGACATGTTTCTTTTAGAGACACCCTTTTTGGAGGTCTCGTGTTAGGTACAGTTAGTGTCAGTGTATATGCCGTGCTTTCACTGCTGACATCAGTGGGGCTTTGTCATGGTTTAGGGTCAGGGCAGCCCCTTAGAACTGTAACAGACACTCTCTGTTAATCCCCCTCCCTCCCCAAAGGGAAACAGAAAGGGAATAAGGGAGAGAGACTGAGCGATTAAAAAATGAAACTAGAACAGCTTTAATGGAAATAATAATAATAGAATATGTACAAATATATACAAAACCAGTATTGAACCCAACCCCCCTGATGGTAATTACATCACCGTCACCACTGTTGTTGTAGAGCAGGCACCGGGGGGTCCCAGTCTGGGTCCCGCAGCAGACGGGAGCTGTGTTCAGGAGCTGGATTCTGGTACTGGATTCAGGAACACACCGATTGGGATTGAGGGCAGAACAGACAGAGTCCTCCTGGGATGCTCCAAGGAAGGAACCGAAAGAGGACCTGAACCAAGCCAAGCAAAGCTGGCAAAGTGGTCCACGAGGGGAGAAGAGCCCGGGAGCCCCCAGAAAGAAGGCAAGTGACCAAGCAAGCAAGCAAACAAAACTAGCAAGCTAACAAAAACCCCAAAACCTATAGACCCTCCAGATCTCTCTGCTTTATACCACATGAGCTGGAATACCTCGCTGGTCAGTTTGAGGTCACCTGCCCTGTCGACTCCTCCCTGCAGGTGCAGCCTTTCCCTTCCCTGCACCCCCCAATGTGGTACACAAGATCCAGCAGTGGCCTTGGTCTGCACACCAGCCCTTGGTAGTAACTCTAAACACGGGGTGTTATCACTGCCAGCAGCAGACACTGCCTGTGCAGACAGGCTGCTAACTTCAGAAAGTGCTGTTAGTTAGAAGGACTAAACTGAAAAGTAAAGTCACTGAACAGAATTAGTTCTGTTCTCACTCAAACCAGGACAGCAGTACTGGATGCAAGCTCATTCACTGTTGCTGAAGAAAGTGGAGATAAAATGGGACCATAGATGTCCCTAGGGAGGATGGGTCCAGAGCATCCAAAGGGGTCCTGGTGAGGGCCAGCCCAGACAGAACTGCCTTTTCCCTACGTTGCTTTATGAGAGGCGATCTGTCTTTCTGCTCACCTGAATCCAGTGACAGTGACATTTCTTTACTGCACAGAATTGTTGGGGAGATATGAGATATGGGGTACTCGTGAGACTGTGCTATCAGAAACCATGGAGGAGCCCAAGGCATAAACCTAAAAAAGTAGAGCTGGAGAAAGGAAACTAGAGAGGTATAAAAAGAGTTAATTTGTCCACTTCTTGCTGACTGTGCGTGCAACAGTTTCAACACGTTGCATTCAGGATGCCACAAGAAGTTGCAGAGAGTGTTGTAGCCTGAGCTGCCTCAAAAGCAACCGAGATGTGAAGACATTTTCTGGGAGCTGGTGATGCTGGTGGAGATACCTGCATCGCAGTGCTCCTCTCTGCAGAGAGTGAAGCCAGCCCTGTCACAGAGCTCAGCGCGGTGTGTTAAGCTGCAGGTGCTGGCCAGGGCTTGGTTTCCAGTGACCCACCCACCCCCGGGGATGCCAAGCTCATCCGGTTGGATGCTGCCAGGAAAACTCCTGATGAAAAGTTGAGAATTGCTTCCTCTTAATGCCTTTTTATCCAGAAAAATGTTTTGTTGTCTTATTTATGACTTCTTCCGTAATGCGGGAGGCTGGGATGAAAAAGCTGAAGGCCTCCTTTTATTTGGTCTGCAAACTCCCTCTCGCTGCCATGGATTTGCCAGTTCTTTAGTGGGATGAAAGTTGCGGCTGTGGCTGGCCTTCCCATGAGTTGTTTCATTATGCTGTTGACATGAACACTAAATCCTGCTTTCCTTTGCTGTGTGTGCTGAAGGTCACTGCCGCAGTATGATCGTAATGAGCCTCATAAGCCAGTGTCTCATCTCAGCAGAGCTCTTCATGGATTGCCTGAAAAAAACCCCAACCATTTATTCTTTAACCTTATCAGTGTACAGATGCCGAAGGCATCGTGCAAGCTTAGAGTCTTGTAGCTCATCGATGTTGGATGATGCTTTGATCTTATAGGACGTGGGGGGTAATGGAAGGAATTAGGCAGTGGAATATAAGTAGGCAGTGTTTCAAGTAGTAAATGCAAGAGGCAGCATCTAAGTGACCACACTGAGGCGATGCACCTCGTGCTGTTTGTCCTTTCTATGCTGGCAGGAAGAGGCGATTGTGCAAGCCCACCCTGACTCTCGCTTGCCCACGGTGTATGAAGCGTATGGATGAGTCGTCCAGCACCGAGGTCATGCCCACTCTCTTCAGCAGGATGCAGTTCCCTAAACAGAAGAAGTTGGAAAAAAGCCATTTAAATGAATGCACCTGCAGTTTCTCCACCCTTTCGCTGATCATCTTTTTCAAATTAACACCTGTACATTTAGAGCCCATTAAAATAATAATTACATGCTCCACTGACTACCCTGGCTGTTACAAACAGAGGGATAGCCTGGGAATACCCAAATGCTATTCTTGTAGGGGGTTTGTCATTGCTTAGATTGACATCGACAAGTAGCCCTTTGTAGAAATGTTTATTACATTGACATTTAGATTGTGTGAGTTTAATTTAATTAAAAATACAAAGAAGAGGAAGAGATATCACCCAGAATTTGGAATAAAGCAGCTGACAGAAAATGTTTATCAGAACCTTTAATAGATATATATATATATACAAGATATATAGATCAGAATATATCTATCTCTTTGGATTAGTATATGTATCTTGGAGAAGTGAAAACAGCTCGTGAGCTGTGGTGTACTCACCGGCGTGTCCCCATGTGCACTGTCACCTGCACCACCAGGGGAGGTCCCTAATGGACAGTGAGTTGCCCCTGCAGATGGAGGCAGCAGTGTTGGCTTTCCATGCATTTTATTGCTTGCGTCATGGCTGCACCATGCCCTGAAGTGCGCACATAAAGAGCTTTCAAAGGCTCAGGGACTTACTAGGCTTAGCAGTTCTTGGCATTCACCTTTCTGGATGCAGCTCCTCTTCTCAGCTTTGTGTTGCTCTGCTGTGTCCTCCTCTTCCTCGCAAAATGAGGCTGAGCTGAAGAGACATGGGCATCTTCCCTCTCGGGCTTACTAGTCTTTGCAGATACCACAGTTTCTGCCTCCAGGTTCACTTTTGCAGCACTTCTGTTAAACATGATTACTCCTGAGTTGGTCTCAGGTCAGAAGGAGGGAGTTCATCTCCTCAGTCCTTCAAATGTCGAAAAGTTACTTGGAATTTAAAGCCTACAAGGGCAAGGCTTCCCTTGCAGAAGAGAGGAGAGGAATGTGGTTGTCTAAAGGCTGATTCCTTTCTCCTTCCCCTTCATCTTCCACAAATAAGCCTAGACTTGAGCTGCTAACAGGGGTATTCTAGGGTAGGAGGAGGGATCCTGCCCTTTGGTCTAAGACAGAAGCTCCTGAAAGCTCCTACTCTGCATAGTGGTCTCCAGGGCTGTTCTCATGTTCTGCTCTTAAGCAGGGCGATGGCTGAGCTGGCTTTGACATGCTGTGCTTGCAAAGCCCAGTTCTGCTCAACCCTAGAAGAGTTAATTCGTTCCTGCTTAGCTAACTGCAGGAGGGTGAGTTGCATGAGCTGTCCTTAGAGTGTGGGAATTTTCCTTTGGATTTGTGAGCCAAGATGAGGATCAGGAGACCTTTATGGGGCTGTATTTAGGGCCATATTTGCTACTCAGCACAGTGAAAAAGAGCTTGCTGTAAGAGTCACAGGGAGGCACTCAGCTGGGATCCAGACAGTGCGTGACAGCTGATTCAGCCCGAATTGGGCAGCCAAGCATGCAGAGTGCAGTAGGCTTGGATGTCTTGCTCCGATTGCTGTTAGAGATATTCCTGGGTAAGAGCCACTTGCTGACGGCGCAGACACCCTACAGGGCTGGGAGGCGGCTGCCGATCTGGGGCCGTGCAAAAGCCAATTACCAGGATGTGGTTTTCAGCAGGAGGGTCTTTTCAAGGCACATGAGCAAAGAAATTTGCAACCTAAAAAAGCTGCCTTATGCCCAGTTTTTGCTGTATTTAAAAACTGCATCTGCCTCACTAGACACCTGAGTTTCTTCCTGTCTTCTCCTTTAGTCCAAGGCAGGCTCTCCTGTGCCTTCACCATCCTTGATATCCTAAGAGATGTCTTAAAAACTTCAATGGGCAGAAGTTTCTCCTCTGTAGGCAATCTATCAGTGTCCTGGTTAGTGATATGCCTGCCCATGGGCATCATTCGGTGCCATATGAGCACCCTGTATGGAGAGAGAGGCAGTGCTCTTCCTCTGAGCATCATGGCAGCTTGCTGTGGTGGGCTGGCTTTGCTTAAAGCTCACCCCTCGTAGTGGCTCCTGGTCAGTGAGCAGAGCACAAAGTCATGGTCTGACTGCAAAATGCCTGATCATGGAGTTATACCCCAGCTCCCTGAAGCCCTCTGAAGTGGCATAACATTTTTTGCTCTCGGAGCTAAGGTTGGCTCCAATGAATATACATTCCTGACAAATTCCTGGTTTTTGATACCAACTTGGCTAGGTATTTTTGTTATGTTGTTAAGTTGTCCTACAATTCTGTACTTCAGAGCAGCACACTAGTCTGCATGTTGTGATCTTTTTAGCATTTGAGTGTTTCCCCTTTGTTTTCCTTTGCATCTAATGCTTTTAATTGTCACCTGGGCAAAGTAAAAGTAAATTTTATATTGAGTTAATAAATGCTGGCAGACGATGGTTCTGGAGCAATGCCTTACAGTACCTGTGATGCCTCCTGGGTGGAAAGGAGGCCACCAGCAGCTCCCTCCTGCCGGCACCACAAGCTCTTTTGGCCCACGTGGTGTATAACAAGGCTTTGAGTTGCTACCAGGAGAGAAATGTTAAGGCAGGCAGAGGCGTAAAATCAGCTGAGGCTTGGTGCTGAGATTTTGCAGGCGTCTACTTGGAATAAAGAGGCTGCTCCCGTCGCTTGGTCTTTGGAAGAAGAATGGGCTGACACAAACCAGCAGGCAGTTTTCTGGCTGCATGCTGCTTAATAACACATTCGATATTGATTAACTGTAGTTTTAAGCCCGTTTGGACAATTCAGCCACTTGACTGAGGGGTTGAAACACAGTGGAAGAAATGTTAATAAATGTAGTTCCCTATTTGATCACGAGTTTAAATTTTAAAATCCTTCATGTATGAATTGAGTTGTTATATTCCCAGGGAGATGCCAGTTTGATTTATGACCTTTTGATGTCCCAAATACAATTAGCACTCCATCAGTATGCAGATACTATCACGGGGTCTAGTGACTTGAATGACTTCCAGTTACCCCTGTATTGGGAAGAGGTGTCACAGCTAATGAAATTCTCTCCAAAAAGTATTGATTCATTAGACAACACAGTCCTTTGACTGTCCTTTGCCCAGTGAACTGTCAGGAAAAAATGCATCTCGGGATGTCAAAATGTTCGTCCTGTTTCTCATCACAGTTCTTTCTCCTCTCTGATGCTTGCTGGGATCCTGCACATTGTACACTGCTCCTGTTAACACTCTGGGGGCTTTTGAGCATCCAAAAAGTGTGACCCGACCCTCTGCTCGGGTTTGCGCAGTGCAGATCTGCCTGGCGGAAAAGATGCAATCTCCTGACCAAAGTGCTTGCGTGGCCAAATCCAGGCTGAAAGACAGCAAGTGTATCTTGGAGGATGCGGGGGAAAGGAAGTGGATTTGGTGATTTGCAGAAAAACTGGTAACTACTGCATTTAACTTGGCACCAGTGATATTCTTAACAGACTAGTGACAGCCAGAACACTAGGCAAATAGTTAAAAAACCTCTTGTGACAGCACCCTAACCTTATCTTAAATAAACTTCTTCCCTGTGTCTCTGCAAGTATGTTAAGATGCTATTAATGCTCTTTTTTTAACATGCCGGGCAGATGGAGAGCGTAGAGCCACAGGGCTTGGCCAGCGCCACCAGGAGTAGAACTTCGGGTTTCTGGTTTCCTGTCTTCACGGATGTACTTTGGGCTGTTTTCCTTTCATTTAATTAGCTTGATGATAGCTGCAGTGTTTCCAGATACTTTTTTAATTTATTTCCTCTCCCAAGCAACCGCTGGAATGGCAGGAAATGTTAAAATAGCAGCAGAGAACCAGGGCAACGCACATCTGAAGCCAGGCTCACCGACAGCTTGTGCCTGCTCGTGTAGCATGGAAGTCTTTACTCACACGGTATCCGGAGCAAATGAAATTTGATGATCTTTCTGCCTTTTCCAAGGGGAAGCTGGGCGGTTGTTTTTTTGCCCTCTTCACACAGCCAGCTCTGCACACCAATTAATCCATGCTAAAAGGACTTACAATGAGCTTGTTATTCTGTGGGCTCATGAAGTGGCGGCTCGCCAGATTGGAGCTCATTTCAGATGTTTAATAGATAGAAAGTTGATCACTTTGCAGCTGAACCAACACCCTGGAGACTCTTCCAAGGCTGTAAAATACATTGGGATCCAGCCTTGGGAAAGGCCAGGTATTTATGAGATAGGCTAATAGTTACTCTGACTAAAAGCAAATGCGTGGATACCTGCCTTAGCTCTAGATTGTTTGAACTCCAGCGTGGCTTCCCCTCTGCTAGTGCAGTGCTGCCCTATTTCATCTCCCTATCAGTATACACAGCGATAAGCAAATAGAAAGATAATCACTGGCAGATTAGTTGTTGCTGTGGAAGATTATGCTTCAAAGTTATGCAAATGCTGCTCTCTTCATTGAATCCAGAGTGCATGTAAAACTAAATTTTCTTGCTTTATTGGCCTTGGTTATAATAAATAAACTCAAGCTGAAAAATATATCTGGAGCCTGTAACTATGGATTTGTTTGAGACAAGATGCTTCTCAAGCAAACTTGGAAGCATCCTTGTCAGCAATTTATGAGGACAGGCTGTCTATGATCCTGGGGAATATTTTATCTTAAACATCTGCTCACATCTTATAGGACAACACAAAAGCTTGGCAAAGGGCAATACTAACCTAGGTCAAGAGGAGATTTTGTTTGTTGTTGTTTTTACACCTTTTTAAAATCAAATTGGGGAAAAAAATAAAAGCATCCCGAGTGCCACTGTTTGGGGACAGGCATTAGAGATCATTCTATACTCTCATTTTGTAGAGCATCAAAGCAGGTTTGCTGGAAATGCTTTCCGTGTAAGGCTTAAGGAAGCAGGGGGTGGTCCAGAGAGGGAATGTGGGTAACAGACTGTGCAAGTTTCCAGACTGCAGAGTCTCTTGATAAATGGCAGAAGCTGTGCAAAATAGTCTGTTCCAGTGCCCTGAATGTTGTGCCAGAAAATCAGCAGCAAACGTAATGAAATTCTGTAGTTGAAAGCAGCAGAGGGAGAGTAGTTTGTGCTGGGTGTTGATTTTTTTTTCCTCTAGATTTCTCCTTTTTGGGTCTCCTGGACTTCTTTGGGCTTTGCTCACCAGTGGACTGGGTTTGAGGATGGGCTATGTCAGACTTTTGCAAACTTGGCAGGCAAAGGTGCTTCTGGTTTATCTGTCTTTTCTGAGCCTGCAGAGAGCCCAGGGAATGGGTGGAATTCCTGAAAATGTAGTGGTTTTAACAGATTACTACCTTCTCTTAAATCCTCTCACAGGCACTTGGAGGATGTGAGCCCTGCTCCTTTCTCTTCTTGCTCCTGTGTCTTAGGGTACCCTCGGACGATGATGCCAAAAAAAACCAAAGAAGGGCATTAGTTTGACAAAAAGGCTCACAATTGTTTTTTCCCTTTGTGATCTGTTGCACAGGGAGCAAAAGGTTGAGGAGTTTGAGGTTTCCTTGCTAAAAAAGGTTTGATCCCATGGTGCCATCAGGGAAGCTGAATCCACTTGCAGTTGTCCCTGGTTAAATGAGGGATAAAGCTGAGTCCTGGTGTTTCACAGCTGGGCCAAGCCCCAAGTTGAGTGTTGGCCCCCAGGGATGGTCTGCTGTCCTCGACCACAGTGGAGCCCTTTTCAGTGGTACCACATCTGCCACAGCAGCATGTGGAGAGCTGCTCAGGTCCAGCTGCATCCTTTCACAGCACAGGACGGTGGCAGGGCGTGCACCACTGTGGGCTCTTCTCTGGCAGCATATGGGCATGTTGGCACATAAATGCTCGTCTCACACCTAGATGCTCAAATTAGAATCACAGTGGGGCTCAGGAAGATTGAGATGTGCTGCAGAATAGCCAGGGGCCAGACCTGTGTTTTGGTTTTCTCCTCCAGCTTGGGCATGCAGTAGGTTTTGAATTACCTGTTAGAAATGCCTGTGTGTGCAACTCTGTTCCCTCTCCTACCTCGACAGCCTATTTTGGGATGGCCTATTTTTGGATTGCAGCACAGGTGACATGCCTCGGAAAAGCAGCGTTGCATCGCTAACGACTGCCGCAGCGCCACGGCGAAGATGACACCTTGCTGTTCCTCTGAAGTGAAGGGTTTAAATGAGTCACAGCCTCTGTGATTTATTAGGAAGTTTGGATTGTCATGCCAGTTCTCAGCAGCTCACAGAGACAAAAGGGAAGGGGTGGGGGGGAACCACAAAACCACAACACAACCCTGCCAAGAAGGATGACTGAATGGCATGTTATAGGTACTGCAGACTTAGGTATTGGTTGGGGGATCAGTATCCTAGTCTAATAAAAATATAATGAAGTTACCACTGTGGCTATGTTGGCTTTCAAATATGCTAATGATTAAGTAATTATTCTATTTCTCCCGCAAGCATCCTGTCTATCAAGTGAGGTACAGCAGTAGAGCATTTGATTAGTACCTTCAGTGCTTGTCTCAGTTAAATCTCCTGTTCGAGGGCTGTTCCTAAAACCACACAGAAATGGAAAGTTCTGTTGTCTTATTAATGATCTCAGGCCTGTTATTTAGCTGTGATTGGTATGTTTGTGTGCAGAAAAGAACAAGCTTTCTTTATTGAGGCTGTTACTTCCCTGTGAACGTGCTGCAGCTGGATTAACTTACCGCAACCCACAGCCTGCCCTGTTGAAGACTGGCAAGTGTTTATTCAAATATTCTGTTTACTGGCAATATCTTGGTGGTTTGTTAAAAGCAGAAACAAAGGTGTTTCAAATTGCGTTCTCCTGAGTTGTCTCAGGCTAAGCGAAGCTTGCGAATGATGTGCTGTAGTTAAATCCCAATTACGTTAATAAGAGAAAGCAATTGCAAAGCTGCGTCTTTGCTGGGGCAAACGGGGACACTGTGTGTTAGCAGCGGTCAGGGCACAGGGCAGACACTTCAGAGCCCCCCTGTGTGCAGAGCTGCTCCTATTAGTGCTTGCAAGAAAGTTTGTCCCTTTGCTATATACTGAGGTAATATAAAAAACTTGAAATAACATAGAACAATAGCAGCTATCCTGTTACTGCCTTAATGTGGAAGTGAAGAGAGAATCCCCAAGGTGCAGTGACAGCAACAAATTACATCAGAAGAAATCCCCAAAACAGAGGGCATATATGGAAACCTGTGCTTGGTGAGAGTTCAGTACAGCCACCCTCTTGCTGTGATGGATGGGGACTGCTGAGCATGAGGGACCATGTACCTGCCTCCCTGAAAGGCAGCGTTATTCCTCTCAAATGACTCCATCAATGTGGGTCGAGATGTTTTGGCTGCAAGTCCAAAGCCTGGAGAGTGTATGTTTCCTGGAGTAATTCAGAGAACCCATAATGTATAGTGTTCACAACTGGTCTCCAGTTGTGAATTTTTAATTATGCCAGATCATTTTCAGTAAATGGGACTTCAGGCTCAATTAGGGCTGTCAGATCCAATTTTTCACTCACCTACTATTGAACTCGTCCTGTGTTGTTTGCAATAATTGCCAAATCCACAGGAAAGATGAGACTTGCAAAAGATAAATGTCTGTGGCATTTCCCATTCTGACAACCTCCTTAGGCAGGGTGCTAGGAGTACCGGATGCAGTGGAAAGTAAGATGCTTAGGGAAACATTTTGACTGTTGAGAAGAGAAATATTTTGCCCAAAGTAGGAAGAATACAAAGTCTGGTCTTTGTGTACAACAAGGCAGCTCAGTACTATCAAGGATTAAGGCTGGGCTAGTTCCCAGACAAATGACAGATGCTCTCTGCTAGCTCCCTTCCCAGAAGGGGAAGAGAAAGGAAATAAGGGAGAGAGACTTATGGGTTGGAAAATGAAGCAGTTTTAATGAAACTAAGAATAAAATGAAATAAATACAAATATGTACAAAACCAATATCAAACCAAACCCCCCAAGGGCAATTTATGTGACCTCACCCCTGATGCTGGGGAGCAGGCACTGGGGAACTCCCAGACTGGATTTAGCAGCAGCAGGACCTGGATTCAGGAACACTGGGTCAGGATCAAAGGCGGAACAGACAGAGTCCTCCTCGGACACTGGCCGTTGAAGAGGAGACTTGACATAGAAACATAGAAATGTCTGGGTTGGAAGGGACCTCTAGAGGTCATCTAGTCCAACCCCCTGCTGAGAGCAGGG
>JAAGNO010025501.1:30249-44671 GCA_033439905.1 Ceryle rudis | reverse complement strand
TATTTAATATTTTTAAAAAATTATTATTTTCCTGAGAATTCAGCTTTAACTGAAGAGGGATATCTGGAAAATGGAAGTAGTCTTCCTGAGCCAGCTGTTGGCCAGCACTGTGAGCATCTCTTTGTGAAGCCATTTCTGAGAACAAGCCTTCACAGGTCCTCCAGCATACTCCTAGCCAAGCCATGGTGGCTGTTTAGCTTCCCCAAGGGTTTGAATCTGACCCCTCTTCACCTTCCTTCTGTCCTCAGATCTTAATTTTGAAGATGTACACTCACAAGTTAAGACATCACATATTGCTCACTCCTGCTCTAGTACAGACAGGACTTAATATTAATCTTCGTTTACTCAATAACAACAACAAAAAAGTTGTATTTAATCCAAGATCTTTAAAATTTAATACTGATAAATCGAGCACTTTCTTAATGTATGTTCACATTCTGTCTTAGTCCATTATATATGTGCTGTACAAATGTGATGAATTTGCTTTGTAAACACACAGATGAAGGCAAGGGAAAAAAAAAGCATTTTCAAACCAAGTTACTTTTCTGTTTAGTGATGGAGAGCTGCAGTTTATCCCATGCAAGGCTGAGGATGGCTCAGCTGATGTAATACATGCTTGCCCTCAAAAAGACAGGTCTGATCCCCCAGCTTCTGGCTGTGTACTCCCTGACCTCTTGCGCTGGTTCTGGTCTTGGCTGGATCTGTAATGAGTCAGTGTGACTCGCTGATCCAGAATAAAACTGAATAGGGAAAGATGCGAGGTAATTTTCTTTTGGGTTGGTGAGTTGAGTCATCTTCACAAAGGACCTGAGGAATGCTGTGCAGAAGTGCATGGTGAAGGATGATGGAAAGGGACACTTTTGGTAGCAGAGATCTGTTAGACCCACTCAGCTGTCTCTTCCACCTCCCAGTCAGGATGTGGGTCCATGAGAGTTTAAAGCAATCCAAGTGGATCCTGCTGTCGTACCCTGCTGTGACATGACACAATGACCTGCCCTTTCTGTGTGTCCATGTTTGTGTCCATCTGGCTCCATGATGAGCTGGTTCAGTATGCTAGACTGGCAGAAAAATATTTGGTATTTGTATGGTTTTAGCTAGGTCTCCACCAGTTTTGCATCTTGAGCTGGTTCTCCAGGATGTCAAATGCAACAAAAGTGATAGAAGAGAAATGTGCAGAAAAGCTTTCTTTGGGACACAGGAGGTTGTTGAATTATGACAGAGGTAGCTTAGATTAGTTGAAACTGTAGACTGCACTTCTATATCATATTTGTTTTCTGCATTTCTCTTTCCCTTTTGCCTGGATTAATTTGAGAGGCACAGTTACATTTTCTGTCTGATTTTTCATCAGTACAAAGCCATATGTATACAAGGACCTAACTCTGATACTTGGTTTTCAAAAATACCTTTTTACTCACAATGTGCTGAGAAGACCCTCCAGGAAGGAGAATCTATCTAAAGAACAAAGGTACATTAATAATTCTAAGATCATACAGACAGGAAAAACAAAACCCAAATCACCAACTCATGTTTGCTTGTCAAAAATGCCTACAGCCAGTCCAATTAATTTGTTGAGATATAGAAATCAGCAAATAACTTGGCTTAGACCCTGGTAAAGGCTAAACTGGTCTGTAAGAAATGGACAGACCTGTGCTTCTAGGCCCATCCATATGTCAAGTAGAGTGGTGAGAAAAAGTTCTGGCACTGTTCCCCCATGTGCCATAGATTGTACTTTAACTGCTTGCTACATTGGGCATCCTTCTCATAGTAAGGTCCCTGTACTTGATTTGAGCTTGTAGTGCAGGTGATACCTCGGTGAGCTATGCACACTTTCCATGTGCCTGGGACTGCTAAAGGCCATTGGAGAACTAGAGCAGTCATTGTCTTTGATTTAGTAGCAAAACCTGTTTTCATTACTTGGTCTCAAGTCCCGAGGACAGCCCAAATCCTCCAGCACTGGAGCTTTCAATAAGACATTGTTTGTTCTGCTGCACTGTCAATAAGATGTCATTACTTTGGCTTTGAGATAAGAAAGGATTTGTTAATGGCTTCTCTTGGGGGATGGTGACATTTTTTTCCCCTTATAGATCCCTGGGGAAAAAATACGGGAGCAGGCTGACAAGGAAAGAAAATCAGTTTGGCTTATTTTTTGTATTTATGACTCCCAGTTAAAGCTTGAAGTTATGAATAGCACAAATGCAGCCTTTTCCGTTTATTTGCAGTTGTGGGTGAAAAGAGTGATATAATATGCAATGTATGTATCATATAAACCTTTGTAAGATAAAAAAAATAAACCCCAGTACTTTATCACCTCTTTAAAAGAAAACTGCTGTGAACTGTAACAGTTCTATAACCTATTGTTTATCAGGAAGTATATACGGTACTCCATGAGAAGCAGCTCAGTTTTTGCCTTTCCCAGATCCAAGTTGTTACTAATTAACCACAGATATGGCAAGAATTTTTCAGCTCTTGCTTTGGCATAGTTGTCAGTACTGTAACCCGGGGGCTGCGTGGCTGTGGATGGAGCGGCTGTTGCCTTCACCCGGTGACCTCTGCCTCTGGCCAAATCCTCCTGCAAATACCCCTGTCTGGTGTCACCTCTGCCCCCAAGTGCACAGCAGGCTCCTGCAGGCTGCCATCACAAAACTCCCTGGTCATCCTGGGATTTTCAGAGACCGGGTGACATTTGGGCAATCTCAGAAATAACAATGCTGCATTCTTTTCAAAACCACATTGAAGACAATGTTAAGGGCTCGTTTCTGCCAGTTTTTAGCTTCTATCTTTTAGCTTTTATCTTCTACGTAGTTAAAGTTATGAACACCCAGGTGGCACGTCTGAACTTGAAAAAAATCACTTGGCTTCAAGTGAAGGGTGAGCTCAAGGCACAATAACTACTCCTGAATAGGGAGATTCAGAGGACCTAGACCAGGTGCCAAGGCTAGCCCCGCCTGTTTGCTGTTGTTCAGGGAACTCTTAAAGGCACAGCCTTGACTGTTTAGCTGGACAACCAGCTCAGGCAGGCAAGTCCCCCTTTTTTTTTTTAATCTCATTGAAATAATAGTAGGATGAGGAGCACATTTTGTTGTATTCTGGTAGATTTTTTGGGATGGAGGAGGCTGCCCAGTGGCTCAGCTTCCTCTCCCACTGCCCCATCCCCCACTTCCCACACTGTGACCCTCTGTCAGGTTGGCTGCCACTCATGTGGCCAAAGCCACCCATGCCAGTACAGCCGCTGCACTCCCCTGCCCTGCAAGCAGAGGGGATGGCATGAGCCAGCCCTAGGGGAGCTGAGAGGAGCCAGAGCCCCTGCTCTGGCACAGGGGGTGGACTAGATGATCTTTTGAGGTCCCTTCCAAACCCTAACTTCTGTGATTCTGTGTTACGCTGGCATGACCACCAAAATATTCTCATAGGACGAGTAACCCCTGACTCACCTCTTGGTAGCCAGGTTGCTCTCAGCTCTGTAAAACCCAAGAATGTGATAAACCCCAAGAGCCATTTACCCTTGGTGGAGGTGATGGATGTTAAGGGCTTAATGCCAGCCTGGAGGTATCATTCACTATTTCCACCAGCTTGCCAGGCTCCAGCAAGTGAAGATCCTGCAGTGTCCTTGCCACACAGGCTTACATGTAATTCTACTCACTCTGAGCAGCCAGACAATTATAGAAAATGACTGCATGAATGAGCACAATTCCGCTGTAACAGGAGACCCGATGGAATCCCAGAGAATGGGGAGGTAAGGTGATAGCCGCAGGACGCTATGGCTCCCAGCACAGATTATTTAGCCACTTGTGTGCTGTGCACCCAGAAGCTGAGATATTACGCGAGAGGCTTACATGGATGCTACACAAATATCTAAAAAAAAAATAAAAATCCCTGATATTGTGTTAATGCTGTCAGAGCTGGCTGTAATTTCCCCCATGTTTCATAATATAAGAATTTGAGTTTCTTTTATTTTTTTCCCTATAAATCCTCTCTTCATGTGCTAGGGGTGACTTTCTGGTTTCCTGTCCTGTGCTTGCTGCATCATGGAATGTAGTGGGATATTCCCTATGGCCTGACATGGCTTTTTTCTTCTTTTTCTTTCTCTTCAGCATTCAGGAGATTACTATAGCCTACATATTTATAGGGAATAATCTATCTTGATACAAATGGATGGAAGACTTCTTCTCTGGCAAAGAGCATCTTGTAGTGTAATGGAGGCCAGGAGTTACATTCTTTACAGTTGGTGGAACACCCATCAGTGCGTGTGTGCTTGAAAAAAGATAGAGGATACTTGTTCACACGTGCACTTCCATATCGTGTGCCGAGGACTACCTGGAATAACCAGAGAATCGATGAATCTGTTCTAAAAGCAAGAGAAGTAGGTTTATTTCTTTGCATCATTATTTCTTTGCCCAGAGCTGGGCAAAGGCATACCTAATGAAGTTCAACAAGAGCAAGTGTGGAGTCCTACACCTGGGGAGGAACAACATCATGTACCCGTACAGTTTAGGGGTAAACCCACTGGAAAGCAGCCTCATGGAGAGGTACCTTGGTGTCCTGGTGGACAATAAGTTTCCCGTGTAACAGCAATGTGCCCTTCCTGGCCACACGGGCACAATGATATCCTGGGGTGCATAAAGAAGAGTGTGACCAGCAGGTCGAGGGAGGTTCTCCTCCCCCTCTCCTCTGTACTGGTGAGACTACATTTGCAGTATTGTGTTCAGTTCTGGTCTCCCCATTTGAAGAGGGACAGGGTAATACTAGAGAGAGTCCAATGGAGAGCTACACAGATGATGAAGGGACTGGGACATCTCTCTTATGAGGAAAGGCTGAGAGCCTTTCCACAAGGGACTGTTTAGCCTGGAGAAGAGAAGACTGAGAGGAGATCTTATTAATGTTTACAGCTATCTGAAGGGTGGGTGTCAAGTAGAAGGGGCCAGTCTCTTTTCAGTGGTGCCCTGTGATAGGACAAGAGGTAATGGTCACAAGATGGAACAGAGGAAGTTCGACCTCAAAATGAGGAAAAACTTCTTCACTGTGAGGGTGATGGAGCCCTGGAACAGGCCACCTAGACAGGTTGTGGATTCTGCTTTTCTAGAGACTTTGAAGACCTGCCTGGATGTGTTCCTGTGTGGCCTGCCCTAGGTGTTCCTGTGTTGGCAGGGGGGTTGGACTTGACGATCGCCAGAGGTCTCTTCAACCTGTACCATTCTGTGATTCCCACACCTTTTTTTCTGCCCCTTTTATGCATCTCTGCCTAAACCTCCACCCCCTGACACTTTTTAGATCCCTATTTCATGCCTTTCTTCTCCATGTCTCTGCCCTGGTTCATTCCATACATGTTGTCCAGTAGGCTGTTCCTCCTTTGTGGAACAAAATACTTCTCTTTCAGTCCTGGAGTGCAGTTCGCTTCTTCCTGGGTGCTGGGCACCAGAAATGCCTGTTATCATGAGTTCCTTGGGCAGTCGCTTGCTAGACACTCAGCTGCAGATCTTGCCAGTGGAAAGTCTTCCTCATAGGGAAACCTTTTGAATTTGCAATAGCAGAGGAGGAGATTGGATTAAACATAGTTAACCTGTCCTCTAGAGTAGGTTGTTATGGGAAGTTCATGAATTTAGAAAAGACTTCCCACAACAAACCCATAGATCCATTTTCCTACCCAGTTTGTAACTAGCAGACTGAGTAGAACAGGGACTCTCTTGGGAGTAAGATAAAAACAAATGGTCACGTCATATGTAAAACAGCTGCTACTAAAAACAAAAAAAGTGTCTTGGCATCAAGAGCTGTTTCCACATGTACTGACATCAAAACTTATGAGGCAACTACTGCCAAGATGAATTTGGGCTGGCTAGCTCCTCAGAAAGAGATGGATGTTTCTAGGGTCAGAGATGAATTGGCTATGTATATATAGTTTGTTTAATTCCTTTACTCAAACCTCTGGGTCCCTGGTGAAATTTAATTTTCTGTTACGGAAGGTCTCTTCCATTGTTTCCATGGGTTTCATCAGGCAGGGTTTCTTTAAGCATCTTATAAGTACATCTGATAGCAAGCATGTAAAGTGAGTTTGGCTACTGACCTCCACTGTATGCTCACAAGGGAAAAAGTGTCTTATAGTATAACTTTTCTGAGGCATCCAGCAGAGCTAGTGTAATTTAAAAACTGTACAGAATGCACATTCCAAAAAGAGTGGTTTATTTCCATGAGTAACTATGTGCTCATTTACAGAGGGAACCACCAACAGGAGAAGCACATATCTTCTATTTTTAGCTAGTACTGTAACTTTTGAGATACTATATATGGCAAAGTCATGCATATTAAGGCTTCTTTCTTAAATGCTGCTGTGGGTTTTTTTTGTCGTCTCTTTCTGAAATGCAGGCTATGATCATTGCTTTTACATCTGACATGATTCCTCGTCTGGTTTATTACTGGTCCTTTTCGGTCCCTCCTTATGGGAGTCACAGCAGCCACACTATGAAAGGGTATATAAACAGCACACTTTCTGTATTCAATATATCAGACTTCAAGAATGCAAGCAAGCCATTTTCTCCTTGGTTTGGTAACCGAACAACATGCAGGCAAGTGTCAAATAACCATTCTTTTCCAATGACAAAAATTTTTTTTTTTTTTTTTAAATATCAAAATCATCTAATTCAATTAACAATATCCAGTAAGAAATGTTAAAATGCAGTAAAAGTCAGCGTATTTTGAATGGCATCCATAAGTTTGTGCTACTTAGAAGATTCTTACTTTATTTTTATTTTCTTATAATTGATAGTTAAAAAAACAAACCAAAACAAAACAAACAAACAAAAAAAACCAACAACAACAACAAACCAACCAAACTTTAAAAGTTTTATAAGTAATTCTTAATACAGTGGCAAAGTAAAGGACATTTCAGCCAGATATAGCCTATTCTGCAGATATGAGTCTCCCCATTACTGTAGTTCTGTGCAGCTAACAGTTCCTGGATGCACTAAGCAGGGACGTGTCTTGCTCCATCCTCTGGCCGCAGTGCTGCACTGCAGAGGTGCCTGAGAGTGGTTCCTGACTTTCCTACATTGCTTTCAGATACCGGGATTTCCGCTACCCTCCTGGTCACCAGCACCAATATGAGCATAACATATACTACTGGCATGTCATTGCAGCCAAGCTGGCTTTCGTCATTGTCATGGAGGTAAGTGTATGAGCTTTTGAGCGTTACTTATTTAGACTTCTCTTCCCTCCATGCAGAAAATCCTTCAAAGACACTATGTTGAGGCACAGCTAGCAGAGCTGGTGATGTGTGCTAGCATGGGCAAGAGCCTGGGAGATGTAAGTTAAGTGTCGCACCATTAGAAAAAGAAGTCTCTGCAGTCGTGACATCAGCCGAGGATTGCCTCATGTGTTTGCACTTTATTTCCTCAAGAAGAGTAAAATTATTTTATCAGAAACAAAAGATACAGTTACACCAAAAATATTTTTACATATACTTGGAGGAAGTTTGCACACAGCCTCCTTAATGCGTATACATAATACACGTGCACTAGCAGAGTGAAGTCTATAAAGACATTCACACCAAGAGGTGAGTCTCTAGATGAGCATCAAAAAACAATTGCTCCTTCCTCTGCAGCTACAGTCTGGGCTTACAAAAAATGGGAGTCAGTCCAAGATGAAGAGAGAGGAATATTAGGTATTATTTCATTATAAAATGTACTTAGGGCCCGATCCAGGGACTACTGAAGTCATCAGAAACATGCATCTGGTTAGATCAGAGTTCTCGTAGGAAAGTCCATTGCCACAGAGTCATTTGAGCAAACCTAAAACAATTTTAAAAGAAATTGTAACCAATATTTCCATGAAGGAGGAAGCACTGGATACCAGGGTTCCCCCAAAGCAAGAAGAGAAGTCCATGCTAAAATCAGGATTAGAAAATCAGAATTTCATGTTTTTCAGACAATTATTCTATTCATTAGTCTTGCCTGCCTTTTAAAATACTGTTCCACTGTGATAGACATCAGTATGGAACCAGCTCGGAGTTTGAAGAGATAATGTGACATTTCATTAATAAAAATAATGATGATGATGATGATGGTGATTATAATAATGTCCTGTTCAGCCTGACTGACATTTTTACATTTTCACCTTCCCCAGCATGTCATATACTTTGTGAAGTTTATTATTTCATATGTAATTCCGGATGTATCACAGAAGACCAAGAGCAAGGTCAAACGAGAGAAGTACCTAACACAGAAACTCTTGCATGAGAATGATCTCAAAGTTGTGAAAAAAACCATGGGAAAAATAGCTGACAAAATTATCAAAGGAGTAGACAGCACTTTCCGACCTAAAGCTGAATAAGTACTTTTTTATGGAATAACAGTATTTAGCCAACCAATATGTGTCCAGATATTACCAATAGCTAATGATACACCTTGGATTAATTCCCTTTACTAAACATTGTTTCTTGCAACTGTTACCTGCTCATCCACCTGTTTCTCATGGACAAATGCAACCACTGTGACTCAAGAGAAGAGTTATTATTTTAAACAGCTTTAGTAGGACATATTTTTTTAACATGTGAAGATAAAAATTATTTATCATGTTAAAATGATGCAAATTAATTGTCAAATGCATAGAGAGCTTTCCACTTTATTTAGTCATTAGGTATTAGATCTCGTTTGACTTGAATGAAGTGATAAGAACAAGAATGATTTGTTGTAAGTATACCATCCTGTCTTCTGAAGTTTTGATTACTTGCTAATGCAAACCCAAGCTACAAAATAAAGAAGAAAAGCCAAAGCATGAAGGAAAGAGAAGGAAAATACAACTCAAAACCATGTTGTTAAGCCTTTGGAATTGACACACTAAACGCTGTTGTGTGCTACACTGAATTAGCTATGCATACTGAGACTTAAACGGATAAGAAGATATTTCAATTAATCATGGACTTGGATCACAAGACGTGGCAGGACTGTATGGCCATCCTGTTCATCATTCTCTGTGTAAACAGAATTGCCTTTGAAATCAATGCATACAAACTGACTTTACAGCACTCCGAGTGAATAGAAAACTCAGGCGTTTTATCTTTCCCCAGTCAATGTACTTTCATTAGCTCACTTGCCCATTCTGTTCTGAATGACCATATCCTTAAAGGTCTCCTACCTGTAACAGTAATGAGTGTTAAAAGTCTTTTCACGTACTACATCAATATTTGTGGAGGGCTGTCTTTTGCCTTTCTCCTACACCAGAAGCACTGTGCTCTTCCCTGATGGATTTCAACATAAGAAGAATGTGCAGCTGGACCTGTTGTGATAAAACACTGCATGATAAAGTGAATTCTGACAAGACCAGGAATCTATTGAAAATGGAGATTGGAATAAACAATTTAATATGCCTTAACCATGTTATGAAGCTTTAAATAACTGTGAAGGGTATTAGAGGTGTAGATACATGTGCTAGAGCCATCAGTCATCTTCAAATTAGGCTGCAGATCTGCTTGGCTATTCTGGCTCCACTTGCAAGGTGGGAGTTAGGGAATTACAGATTAAACATCTATGTAGAGCTCTGCTTTGTGTCTGCAGCAGTGATATTCCAGATTATGAATTTGCTTGCTTTTTCAGCAGCTTTAGTGGACCAATTTTTACAAATTCTGAAAGCTAAAAACTTGTTAAAAAAGCAAAATTATGCCTATCCTCTGTAAACCAGGTGATTACTGATGTTTTTGTAATTTTGTACTCTTCTTAATGTAATAGGTATGCAGAATTTTTAGGCAAATTATTTATATAGCTTTCTACATATTAAGAAGTTCATTTGCAGAAACTAAGTAGCATTTATAAGATGTATTTTATCCTACTAATAATCAGAAGGAATCAAACATCTGAATTTTGTAGCAAAACTACCAAATACTGATTGCTGTGTACCTCAAGCCTGTCCTTTGAAACGGCATCACTTAAACCAGAAGAGGTAGGACATGAGGGAAGGCCTTTCAGCAGTCATGACACAGAAGCTTTCACTCAGCACAACTTTGCATGATTGCATGGAAGAATGTGAGAGGAGAGTTTAGTTCAAAAATCAAGGAAAGATGAAAGAAAGAAAGAAACTCACAAGAGAAATACTTGCATTTCTAACATCAAAAGATTGAAGTTTGCTTATTACAATGCCCAGAAATATTTGTGTAGACACCACCTGAAGACAAAAAACAGAAAAACACCATAGACTATTGATAAATGACAGTCAGCCAGAGTAGTGATGGAACCAGTGCTTCTTTGCACAGGGAATTCTACCCTTTGCCATTTGTTTTGGTTCCATCAGAACCATTTATCAGGAAGCAAATATAAATTCCACAGATGGACAAACACAGGTTTCTAAAGAAGACATAATTTCTTATCAAAATATATCTTCTTAATACTGGTTTGACCTTTTGCCCATATCGCAAGATGGTTGGGCTTGGAAAGGTCTTCTGTAGGTCATCTGATACAAACCCCCTGCTCAAATAGGCCATCTAGAGCAGGCTGCCCAGGCCCATATCCAGAAATCTTTTGTGTATCTCCAGAGATGAAGACTTCACAACCTCCCTGGGCAACCTGTGCCAGTACTTGGATCAATCTCACAGTGAAGAAGTGTTTCCTGATGTTCAGATGGACCCTTCTGTTTCAGTTTGTGCCCATTGCTTCCGGTCCAGTACCCAAATTCTGTTTAAAACAAATTTTCGTCCAAACAACTGTTTCATGGAACAATTTTAGTGAAGTACTTGGGACTTCCCTGTGCAAAATGAATTTGGTTAGAAAGGCTAGTCAGCTCCTTTAGACTTGGAGCTTTTGATTTCAGCTTTGAACTGGCCCTTCGCCATCTGCAGTTGTGTTCAGCTGAGAGATGCCATTTTTCATACTCCCATCAGCGATCACAGACCAGTGTGCCTTAAATACTATTTCAGGTGCCCTGTTGGAGGGCTGGGGGCAGGCAAGGAGGCATCCTGTAATAAAGGAAAAAAATGCAGCACTAAATGGACCACTTCAGGTAGTTATTTGGTCTTAAAGAAGCATTTATTGCCCTCTTTGAGAGGTAAAGAGTCTAGGAAACAAAAGAATTGAGTGCCTTGCATGGGGTCACATTGTGAGCAGGGGCAGAGCTTAAGGCTGATTTTCAGGAGTGCTTGGTCTTCTGCTCCTTATTTGGTCCCAGTGGCCTCTCTCAGTTGCCCCTTTTTACATCAGTTGGAAGCATTTCCTTAAGGGAGAGTTGGCCCTCAGTGTCATCAAGAGTTTATATTCCTGCCTTAAAATAATTATTTAAAACAACATGCTACATCAGCAAAGCATGTATATCTATGACAGCCAGCTTTGAATGTGTTCCTACATTACCATTTCTGTTTAGATCAACACTGTGCTTTTGAAACTAGTCTTCCACTTGTCCCCCCTTTCTGGGTGGTGCTTCCGATCACAGTCTGGTCTTGGAGCACATGGACTGGATTCCTCTTGGTTTAAACTGAACCAGAAGGCAGGTTTTAGATATGCATTTAATGGTCTCTTGACAGGCACATAATCCAGAGAGCTAAAACAACAGTACTGCGTGGGCATCACCTACTCAACATCACTTTTTGCTCGAGTGATTTGCTTCTGAAGTGCCACGTTCCTTGCTAATGTAGTTGCAACATTTCGTTTCAGAAGACATTACATCAGGAAATCATTTCAGTTTGCCATATGCACAAGTGTTATTCACAGCACAGTTCTGAATAAAAGAGGAAAACCAACAGAGTGCCTAATAATTGTGTTTTAATAGTTTGATTTAAGCTGTGCAATTTCTGTAGCCTCTACCTCCAGCTGATGAAATGTGCTGTGCTTGTACACAAGGAGCTCTGCATAGGCATCAGGACAAAATGCTGGGCAGGGGCAGTTGCCAACATATGAGCATTTCTATCTTTTTTTTTTTTTTTTTAATAATATTTAAAATCTGCACAAAGGGAAGATTGACGTTTGTTTTAAGCTATGAAACAATTGTATTTACACTTGATCGGTAGGCCAGACTCTTCCTTTGTACAGATGTGTTGAAGTTAGGGTGGATTTCATTGCCTTAAGAAGCACCGTAAATTACAGACCATCGCCACTGTTTTAGACTCTGTGTACATTGATAAAATTCAGAATGTAAGGATGTACTTTTTGTATTTTTTCCTAAGAATGTTTGCTATTAGTTTCTGAATATTAAGTTTTCTTTATATTTATTGTCATTAAATAAAGTCTATTTTAAAATAACAATACATCTGGTCTTGATTAGCATTGTTTGTTTTTCCATGAACTGCTGCTGCAAAATGCCACATTTAAATTCTTACAATGTCATCCCTGTCTAATTTCCATATTCCTCCTCTTTTTCAATCTTTTTCCATTAATATTACTAGTAATGAAATTTATCTCCTGTTTTTTCTGCATCCTCTAGATGGAAGTCATTCCTTTCAACACCAAGTTGATGACAAGGACCATTATGTTCTCATACAAATAAATAGTTTAGGTCTTTATACCCTTTCACTCCTGTCATGATAAACCCTGTGTTATGTTTCAGAGTCATCATTAATTTCTTCATCTGTATCAAGTCTGTGATGTTCCCACCTCCAGGCAGTCCACTCTCTCTGTCTCTCCCTGCCAGCCAGCCAACCATTCAGTTCTCCTCTGCTTCTGCCATGACTCTTCCACTCTACTTCAAGGAAGTCCTTTTCTAAGACAGGAAGGTTAGAGAGTAATTTTAAACAGAGACCTTCTTTACATTGAGGTGTGTTGGTTTTATTTCCCTTAGGGATTCCCAAATTCTGCTTTCAGTAGCTTTATGATAGTTGTGGAAGCAGAGGTGTTACCACTTCAACCTGTTTTCTGCTGACTAAGGGCTAGGTATCACACAAATGCCAGTGCCCAAGCTGTTCTGCCACTCTTGCACTGATTTGGCTTTGTCAGAGAGAGAAGGGTTAATGTCCTACAAGCAGGAGGGTATAGTATCATCATAGGCCAAATCTGTATGAGGACAGTGTGGTTATAAATTGACTGATACATTTAAAACCCTTCAAAGAACAGGCTTTAGTATTCTTCTGCTTAACGCACAAGTAACTGAAGTAGCATATTACTGCTGGTGATGCCTGCTTAGTTTTAGTCCTTTCTGTGTCTCACAGCAGATGAATTGAACTTATTTTGGATAGCCAGTATGTGCCAGATAAATCATAGAATTATAGAATTGTCAGGGTTGGAAGGGACCTTAAAGATCATCTAGTTCCAACCCCCCTGACAATGGCAGGGACACCTCCCACTAGAGCAGGTTGTTCAGAGCCCCATCCAGCCTGGTCTTAAAAACCTCCAAGGATGGGGCTTCCACCACCTCTCTGGGCAACCTCTTCCAGTGTCTCACCACCCTCATGGTGAAGAAATTCTTCCTAATGTCTGACCTGAATTGACCTCTCTCTAGTTTTAATCCATTCCCCCTAGTCCTATCACTGCCTGACAGCCTAAAAAGTCCCTTCCCAGCTTTCTTGTAGGCCCCCTTAAAGTACTGGAAGGACACAATAAGGTCTCCCTGGAGCCTTCTCTTCTTCAGATTGAACAATCCCACCTCTCTCAGTCTGTCCTCATAGGAGAGGCGCTCCAGCCCCTTGATCATCCTCGTGGCTCTTCTCTGGGCACGTTCCAGCACATCCATATCCCTCTTGCAATAGGGGCTCCAGAACTGGACGCAGTACTCCAGGTGAGGTCTCACAAGAGTGGAGTAGAGGGGGGAGAATCACTTCCCTCGACCTGCTGGCCACGCTTCTCTTGATGAAAGCAAGCTGTGCTTTGTTCCACAAGGTACACCACATATTGTCACCATGCTCCACATGCACATCACCAGAGATGTCAACAAACATCTCAGCAATTCCCACGAAGTCTAGATTTTTCTCTGGTATGACCACCTGTGATTTCCAGTCAACTAAATAAGGCTGTATTTCCTATACAGGGGAGCTGTGCTAGTGGCTGTGATCTTCATTTTTATTTGCATTTATATGGACCTCAACCATGGACCAGTAACAGGTACAGAAAACACTGAAAAGATATGGATGTAGTTAGACATAAATAACATCCACATGGCTTAAAGCAATATTTTTCTCACAAGAAAATAATGTATCTTGAGAGTCTGATAATAGTAACAAATTCTTTCCAGGAAAGTTGAAGGAAGTGATTTTTATTTACAAGCTGAAAGTCCATCAAAACAAGAGCCTTTTAAAGTTGCTTCCTATAATTTCATTACATTCTCTGATTAAATTATCCTGTAAAAGCAATGGTAATCACTGGGATTAAAGTTACAGTTAGTCAGCAATGATCATAGAATCACAGAATCATAGAATGGTAGGGGTTAGAAGGGACCTCTGGAGATCATCAAGTCCAACCCCCCTGCCAACACAGGAACACCTAGGGCAGGCCACACAGGAACACATCCAGGCAGGTCTTCAAAG
>JAAGNO010025501.1:11472-30149 GCA_033439905.1 Ceryle rudis | reverse complement strand
ATTAAATATTTAAATATCCTTTTTTAATAGAGAAGTTGTAATGTATTGTGTTGTAATTCTTGCAATAACCAGTCAGGACACTTCTTGTGGATCTCCTCCAATATTTGTTACTGTAGCTACTCCATGAATGTTAGTGGATCTATACAACACCCTCCTTGGGTACTTTAACAATGTTTAAACATCCCTGTTTTAACAAGCAGGAGACAAGCTGTGGATTCAGATAATTAAGCCCAAAGACACAATCTTCAGTGCAGTGGTGGTTTCCAAAATCTTTGCTTTCTCCTCCTTCCTCTGGTTTTCACTTGATCTTGGGAAAAAAAAAAATAAATAGAGGATTGACTATAATTACACTTTGCAGCTTATGGTCCAAAGAGCATGCAGGCAGTTCTTCTCTGCCCCACCCTGGTGGGGTCTCAGGTTGACATCCTAAAGCAGCAATATGCTCATAGGAATCCTGCACTACTACATCTAAGTACAACATCTGGCCCTGCAGGGTCAGCCTCAGACATAAGCCTAAACACTTAACACTCTTTACCCCATTATCCTTTTTTACTTTATCTTTCTCCTGTGTCAGGAGTTTCATCTCTTTAAATATAAATATCCTCTGTCTTTAAATACCAACAGCCTCATCTGGCATATCTATAATTAAGCTTTTATTCAAGTAGGTTACTTTCATTTCACAAATGAGTATCATAGCTCAACAAGTACAAAAATCCCACAAACTGTTGTGTCACTCTTTGCATTGATTTTATTTATTCCAGTTGTCTGGCCTTAAATAGGATTATGTCGTGAAAGATCAGTGTATTTTGTAGATAAAATTTTTGATTGTGTAATACTGGAAGGGTTAGAAAATTGTAACCACACAGTCTGATAAAGTAATTTACTACAAAAATCTCCATCATTCAGTTTATAGACTTCTTAAATCCAAATTACCTAATGATTTATCGCTTCTAATATGTGAATGGAAACATTACATTTCTAAAACTGTTACAGATAAGTCTAACCAGGTCTTTTCAACATTTCTAACTGCAGGAACCTAAGGTACAGCATAGCTATTCCTGATGCAGACAAACAGCTTTCCAAAGAGGAAATCTTATGTTCAGTATAATCAAGTATGATGATTTCTCCCCATCTCCTTTTATCCATCAAAACTACTGAATTTGTTTGCAATCTACATTTCCAAAGCATCTTCCCTATCCATGGTGCATTTTCATGAAACACAAAATTCTCCAAAAGTCTCTGGAAATGTACTTTGCAGAAGGATCAGGAACACCGCCTTTGATCTATTTTCCTTTTTGAATATGACTGACACAAAGGAAGAAGGGCTGTGCTGCCATCCAGGTCAACAAGGTACATCTCCATTCAGTCATGGGGAAACAGGACATTGATGTGGATTTCTATTTTCATTAAATAAAAACTATATAAAATATAATTACAATTATTAATGAGCTTCAAATATATTTAAGTAAAAAATGAAATATCAAATACATTAATTTCTAAACTGATCATAAGAAAGATGATAAAGGACACCAGTGATTTGATGTACCATCACATGCCTTGCCCTTGTCTAGAAGACCTCTCCTGTAAGGTGGCACACAAATAAGTAGTCCAAGATGGTTTCTTTTCCCTTCTTATTGCAAAAAACATATTATCGAATGTCTTAAAGTAATGGCTGAGAAGGCAAACTGTACTTCTAGACTGATAGTCATCTTGGTGCAGGTGTAAGCCCAGGCGCCCCCGGGCTGGCACCCTGAGCAAGGGCAGCAGCTGAGGTGGGAGCATTCCTCCAGCCTGGCTGATGGCACCACCACTTAAAAGCACAATAAGAAAAATGGGCAGTGAGGGCAGAGGGAGAGGCAAGCCACAGAGCCAAGTTTCACCTAAATCAGCATGATAATCACATTTCTTCGCAGAACATTGTCCTTAACAGAGGTTGTTCTTAGCCTGATCCTTAATAAAGGGGATAATAGCTCACGAGAACAACAGTCACAGGAGATATTTCTAGTCAGCTTTTGTTCTTGTACTTGGCCAGTTTATGTGCAGCCGAAGGGTATAAATAGAGAGACTATAGAGGGGATTAACAGACTTTCTTTCCAGCAGGGCTCGTGCCAAAGCGATGACTCTATTAGCATTGTTTCCCCTGAAAGGTTTGTTTCACTCAGAAACCAGCACAAAGGCACCAAACTCTTTCCTGAGGCATCATTTTCTCCTGTGAAGACTAACGAGGCTTCAGCTGTGGATCTAAATACTTTGGAGTTTATCTTTTCATCTGGGACAACCCAAACGTATTTTCCACCTCCCATTTGCAGACCATCATCAGGGACAAGGTTTCTGTGGTGCTTTTACACCCCTGGAAGCTCCACATCAGCAGAGTCACTTTTCAACTACAGCATTTAAACACTGGGTATTATTGGATGAACAGGATGTTATTGATGACTGTGGCCTTTCACTAACTTGTGTTAAGGGGACAGCATATAAAACACCTCCTCTGTACCGTCACCCCATCAGAATGTGATAGAGGATAGGGAACACAGGGATTTCAAAGCTAAGCCTCATCTCCCCAAGTTTTAGGGCTCTAGAGTATAGGTATCTATATATCTGAGCAAGGCACCCTAGGATTCCTTTTTAATTAACAGAAAAAATAATGACACTTTCTAGATGTAATTAAAATTGAAGTATTCCCTTTTAGGGATAGATCTCACACAAGCAGAAATGTCATGGAGAGGCACAACAGAACGTGTGAAGAGCGGGAAAAAGATAACATGACTCCATCCATCACCGGAGATACAGCAGGACCTTGCTATTGGATCCACCAAAATGTCTGCACATGTGATTACTTATGATCACAAGTTTAAACACCTCTTTGGATCATCTCTAGAGCCCCACCACGCCAAAGGACCCTTGCAGTCTATGGCTAACAATGTTCCCATGGAAGCAATTTGAAAAACTGATCATTTTGATTTTGACCAGCCATGTGGTGGACACAGTCTCTCGGGTGTGGCATAATCATCTGTATGGTCCCATCTGATATGTGGAGTGCTCAGTTTAAGCAACTAGAAACAACAGTCTGCATGGCAGGGTAATCATTCATCCCCAATGCCCTGCGCAATGCTGGGCTGAAGGCTGAGAGCCATCTAAACAGCTAAGTGTGAATTACTACACCATAACTCAAAGTCAGTGGTATCTTCTATTCATCATTTATAGAGCTGTGTATTATTAATATATGCAGAAGCATCTGTCTCTCTCTCTCTGGTTGAATTTGCTTTTGTGAGCAGTTTGGGGGAGACAAAGGAGATGAAGGAAAAGAAACCCAGCAGAGCCTTCCAAAATGAGGAGGAGAGCTGCAGAAGTAGGTCATGAAACCTCTCAGTAGGTAGAAGGGTCCCTCACAGGACCAGATCCTTATCTGGTATAAAGGAGTTTGGTTCCACTGGCTCCATTACAGCCAGATGCTGATATTCCTTGAAAATCTGGCCTGTGATTGTTCAAGTATAAAGATATAGCCCCCAACACACCCCAGTTACAAGCCCAAAGATACATGGAATGCAATGTACTCAAAGATACATTGAGTGTGCAGTAACACCAAGCAGGACATGCAATGCACTGCAGTAACAGTAAAACTTGAATGTTCCTCAAGACATGGGGCCAAAGTGCTGCATGATGAATACATTCCAGAGATGAAGCTGTCTCTACATATTTATAAAACAAGTATTGCCTTTTTCACTGGTCTGTGTTCTTTGCTTATCAACATGTTAGAGCTGCCCTCTAGGACGACTTCTACTAGAAGACTGAATCTCTGAGCCACTCTGGGAGATTAAGAAGCACTCTTGGTTTTACAGATATCAGATCCACCTATTTAAACACCTAATTAATTTCATGGCAAGCATTTCCCAGCATTTTTTTCTTTTCAATCTATTTACAGCTATTTCAATCTATTTACAGCCTGCAGTCTGCAATGCTTTCCAATACATCAAGAGCATCTTGTTTAATCTGCCAACATTTGTATATCAATTGCTCTATTAAAAGAGCAACTTTAAGGAATGAATTGTCTATCTTTTAGCTCCCTTTCAAATTAAGCAAAAAAGCAAAAAATGAAAAAAAAAAATCACTAGAGATGAATGGGAAATATTTTTCCCTCTGAAGAGAGTTTCTAAGAGTCTGTACTGGTTTATATTCCACAATCCAAGGCAAACCCAAGACCTTGGGAAGTTTTTCCACAAGCGGATTTAAAAGCCTGGAAAAGGCTGGAATAAAGCATTTTCACCTGAGATTTGGGGATAGTAGACTGAGTTTCCTATGCCAATAGGTAATTATCTAAAATGACAGTATAAAATTATTTCATTAGAAGAGACTCACGAGTCCTTCCCAAGTAACTTTTATACTGGCCACCATCCTTCTCCTCCCCCTTGGACCAGAAACACCTTACTTTAGCCAAGAACCTTTCTGCAAGGATTTGTGTGTGTTAATAGAAAATATATATATATTTTGCATTAACAAATTAAATTTAGAGTAATCATCTTAGTGATGACAAAAAAAACCCCTCACTTCATAAAAAATATGTGAAAGCAAATATATATGTATTCATATTAATCTATAGATCTCACAATGTAAAAATTATCATAATTCTCTAATGCCCGAAGTCTGATGTACTGCTGCTAAAATACATCTAAATCCATAACACAGAGCAGGTAACACCAGAGGACTAACTTTTCCTAGCTTTGTCATGCAATTTGACTGAAAGAAAAAAATCCAGATTTTATGTGACCCTTTCCCATTAGTGACATGAATATATGCCTTGAGAGCATTTATGGTCTGAAAGCTGATACTGGTTAGGACTGAAAATTTTAGTTGTCAAATTGTTGATTTTAAGATTGTGTTCATTTTGCTTTTAGGCTGATTTTCAGTGCTCTGTATCTGTCAAGAAGTGCATTTGATTTTTATCTTTGCTGGGAGGCTTGATGAAAACCTAATAAGTACTTTCTATGTTTATTATGATTTGTAGAAGGGCAAAGTTCCATCACTGTTGTACAAATCAGTAAAAAACCCTACATAGATGCTAGGTGGTTTTTGAGATTCTCATTTGTAAGCTTAAGTGTTAGAGGAATTTTTAGTTAAGACATCTGAGTGCTTTTGGCTCTGGATCTTACGTTTGTACTGAATGTGACTGAACAAATGTTCAGGATTATAAATTAGAAAAAAGCACAATACACAAAGAAACTTGTGTTTAGAAAAACGTGGATATTTACACCATTTACAAAGGTGTACAATATTTTCTGATACATAACTTACATTTACTACTGTATTTTAGCTTAGAAAAAAAATAAGATGTACAATACTGCATGCTTTGCAGTATTTGCATGATTTGCATTGCTTTGTAAAGACTAGCTTTATTTTGAAACCTGTTTTCTTCATTGTAAAACCAGACTAGTTTTACTAATACTAGCGCAAGTATGCTCACTGTTTTGGGAAGCCTCAGAGCAAGGCTTGAGGGTGGTAGCCCCTTCTGGAACCACTGCTGACATCCTGCCCTTGGGTTTCCCACCCCTTTGGTCACCCTCTGTACATGCAACACCTCTGACCTCTTGCTGAAGGCTTGTTCCAGTCCAGAGGGCCATGTTTGGAAACTAGTTTTCTAAGCACACATTGCACCGCCAAACAGATTGTCTCTTTGGGAGGTTTATCAATCTTCCCGGCTACAGCTGACTTGGAATTTTTCAACATCTATTTTTCTCCAGGAAAAAATGCCAGATCTTCCAAAGAGAATCCTCAAACAGCAATCTATCACTGGGGCAGAGTGGAAGAAGTTGGGGAAAAAAACCCCAAACAAACAAAAAACAAAACCCACAACTTATTTTCTCTTGAGAAGGTGGGATTTCTGCTGAAGTCCCAAGAGACAGACAGCCTCAGTCCGACACACAACAAACACCCTCATCTGCAAAAACCACCAGCTCCACAGCGTACAGCTTCATCTGGAAGACATAGCCTGCAGTCGAGTCCCCAAACTAGAATACAGATTAGGGTGGGTTTTTCCTACAACTGGAAAAGTAGGCAGTGCTACTGCTTGATTAGTCTTCTGCTGGGCTAATGAGCTAAGCAGTTCCTGAAGGGGCTGGGGAGACCTAGAGCAGGTAGGAGGGATGGGGCACTCCTGGGACCAAAACCTCTCAGGTGCAAAGGCAGCCCTGCTCTGCCAGCCCATCTCTGGCCCTCCTACAGTGATTCACCTGAAGCCTTCACTGAGCCGTCCAATGGCCCCACCACCTCACACAGCCTGTTCTAGGATTTGAAACATCGACAAAAACAAAAGTAGGAGTAAAGAGTGGATAACCCCACATTATTTACAGGACTGGTGAAGGAGTGGCTGAGAGCACATGCACTTGCCGCAGGCTATCCTGGAGTAGAGGTATCCTTTCCTCTGCCCTTGGTCTGATGTTGCTTACTAGGAGGCATTCTGGGTTTCAGTTGTGGAAATGTCCCCTACAGCATGCAAGATACCACTTGCACATAACACACAACACGTGCAGCATACATGTCGCTTGTCTGTGCAGTAATGAATATGAAGATTTTAAAGAGACTTACTCTAAGCTGCGTGACTCACCCAGAGCCAGGCACTGTCATCTTTTTTCCAAACTCAAAACCATTAACTGCTGAGAGACTTGGTTACTCTTTCACACCTTTGTGATCTATTTCTTCAGAAACATCTCTCTAGGACTAGTAAATGGTAATTTAATGGGCTGTTTCCTCCAATATCCATCTTTAACTGGCTAAATGCAATGCAATTTACCTGTCTGATGGATTAGCAGAGCAACTCCTCCTTGTGTAAGGTAAACCCCGTAAGTCACATACCACTCTTCATCTAAAGGCGTTTCACTGCACTTCCAAAAGACAGGGTGAACAGGAGCAAGGCAGCAACTGGATTAGTTTTTCTGTATTCATTTATCTATCGCATTTCTTATTTTAGGTGCTTCCTTTTTAGTGAATTTAGTCTTAACCCTCCCTCTACCTCGAGCAAAAGGCAGCTTTAATAAAGTTCAGAACTGGCAATACATCAGATGCAAACCTGTCATCAATCATCAACATGGTCCTAAATGACGCAGGGCTAATGACAGTGGGGCAAGTCTTGTTGGCAGCTATTCACCAGGACTACGAGAGGAAACCCCTCTCCTGCCAGAGACCCCATGACTGCCAGCCCACAATTCAGCAATCCAGCCCCATCATCAAACAATCTTCAAGAATCAAAGTTGCCCATAGAAGCATTCAAAAAAACAATAGTGAAGTTATTTAAGCAGCTTGTTTCTGACCTCTGAGACAGAGGTCATTATGATGTGATCTAATACAGGGTCTATTTCTAAAATGCAGAGTGTGTTGAAAATAGGCTGCAAAATAATGCTGTTAGTGAAGGTATTAAAGATAAACAGTTATTAGCAACAGTCTTTCAGCTGACTACTAAACTGTATGGAGTAGAATAATGATGAAGGCATTTCACAACTGAGACAGCACAAGTTACATTATAAATTTCAACACGCTGCCATGCTACATGAGTTTCATTAAATTATTTTTCCTATATTTGAACTTATCAGCTGTTCCCTCTTTCTTTAAACAGGACATTCTCCCATACAAGATCATTAAAAGTCTATTAACATGAAAAGGCAACCTACTCTGAATGTTAATAAAATACTAACACAGACTGTTACACTTGTCTTCCTTCTTTTGTTAGAGATTGGCTGGTATGGGAGGGCTGATAAATAGCTGTCCCTCACCTGCAGCACTGCAAGGCAGTTTTCTAATGCCATAATAAAAATAATTCACCAGTTATCTTTAGAAATTAACCTTTGCATCCATATTCTGAAGAGTAGCTTAGGAATCTTTCATGTTGGGAAAATGTCACAAGATACAAACAGAATTATGCTATGTTTTCTGGCATTTTTCTATTGAAGACCCCTTGAGAAAATTGTGCTCAGTCTAAAAGCAAGTGACTTCTACTCTAAAAAAGAACAAATAATCAAGATATCATCTCAATAGATGTGAGCCAGAGATTAGGATGAAAATTCTTAAATATTCTTAATTATAGCTTTAATCTATTTATACACATACGAACAGTAAATTTCAGTTTACTATTATTTTTGTCCACATATATATATTCTATTTTCACATAAGCCTCCCAAATCCACCCAAGTCGCCATAAACCGAGACTTGTACGATTATCTAAATTCCTTAGATAAACTCACCTAAATCAGGTTAGCATGCACAAAGGCCTTGAGAACACAAAGAAGGGCAGTCACAGAAGGCTATCAGATAAAGCATCCCAGCATCTACTTTACAGATGTTATCTCTCCCCAAATCCCCTTTAACGACTACACAAACCATTTCCAGTGAAAATGGCATTAATTGGGTCAGAAAAATGAGAAGAAAAAATATAGATAAATAATATAGTAAAGGGAATTGAAAAAATAATGAAAGGAAATCTGTCTGCAGAGTGCATCCCATCCAGCTCCAGCTGCTTCACTTTGAACTAGGGGAGTGCCCCAGTTTTTGCAGGGAGCTCACCTGCAGCCTCAGCCATCACTGGAGTCAGGCTGAAGCAGATTGGGGAATCACTGCAGACAAGTCTTTTGATATTAAAAGTAAAGACTCTGCAGGAGGAAAAATGGGATTCCCTTACATGCCTACAATCTGTTCTTTTGGGGGGGGGGTAGGCTGTTGATACCATGTTTGAAGTGATAAGTGCCGTAAAGCTCTGTGTCTAGGGCTCTAGGCTACATATTTATGCTAAAAATAATTTTTAAAAGCAAATCATAGAAGGCTGTATAACATCAGCTAGGCAGTGCAGAGGATAGTCTGGTACTTTTTTTTTTCCCATTAATGCTTACAAATTTGAGTTTGCTTTGAAAACTAAATGATACTTCAAAACACAGGAGATTTAAGAATATAATTCCCATTAGCAGATGTTAACAAGCATGATCAGTGTAAATCCCTTCATAGTAAGACAAGAGTAAACTCCTGGAATTTGAAGACCCTCTGAGGAGGAAAGAGAAGTTACAAAAAAAAAGCCCCTCTCATATCTCCCAGCAGAAGGGTATCCATGACCATCTCCAGGGCTTGGTCTGTGAGCAGATCCAGATGCCCTGGCACATGCACTGGCCCTTTCCAAGCATGTTCCTCTCTGCAGTCACTCCTGCAGGTATTTGCTGGGCAGTAAAGGGACCAGCCGGGGTACTCAGCCCAAGCACAAGAGGTGCATTTTTACCATTTCTGGGGCTTGCTGGGTAATTACAAACCCAGGGGTGCTGTGAGCAAACCACTGAGCAAAAGGCGAGAATGTGGCACTCTTCATCCCCACTGCTCCTGAAGCTGTGCAGCAAAGAATGAAAAATTCATCGAATGAAGTACACTGACATGAAATTGAATTTACTGAGAAAGGCCAGCACTATCATCGACTGCTTAGGGAACTCGTCTGAGTGAGTCCTCAGAGATTGTTACGATTGTTGTTTCCTAAGAAATACAGAGATACAAGGTGGCGTATTTTTAGGACTTAATCTCGTGATATCACACTATCACCCCGAGTTACCAAACACCAGCTGAACCATGGTAACTGATTACATGTTTCTGCTGCCAGCCTACTGCAAATGCGTGAGAAACGGCATTCGCTCTGACCCACTTTCATCCCTCTGTGAGATACTACTTTCCACACTGACCACAGGATACGTACACACGCTAGGTTGACTCTCACAGTTCAGATGATGCAGGATAATGGCTTGACTCAAGCAGCTAATTCCCTGGTGTGGCTGAAGCCTCAGACACCTCAGCCTTGCCTTTCCCTGAAAGCATATATGCTGCCTCTCCCATCCAGGGAACCACACATCCCCCAGGAGCACCAGGCATCTTCTCACGTGCTGGAGCAGGTTTTCAGTAAGCAAGAGGCAATTAAGGGAAATGAACTTTTACTTCAGTAGTGAAAGCAGAGGAGGTCAGATCTCCTGTTTCCCAGCTGTGTGTTATAACCCTGCAGCGTGAAACAGGGTTGTAAAAGAGTGAGCAAGTCCAAACTTCGTTCTTGGAAAGCTAGTAGTGCCAACAGAACAGGAGATTCTTAATCAGTTCATCAATTATCAAATTACTCATCCAAATAAAAGCAACTTACTGTATAATATTGAAACACTGGCACAGAAGCAGTAGATCAGTCCTCTGCCAGCCTGGGTGAGTGCCTCAGCCAGCAAGTAGTCAGCCTGCTCTGGGCTGTGTGCTCCTTTGGGACCAATGCATATTTTAAATAGAGAGATGAGACTGGACTAGTTGCAGCTGGGAAAGCTACATCTCACAATGCCTCATCACCTACCTGCTTATCAAAGCAGTTGTAGAAGACAGGTATGCAAAAGATATTTTAAATTATTTCAAATAGAAAAAAAAACCCAAACCCAAACAACTAAACAAAACAAACCCAAACCCTAAACTGGGTGTCTTGTTACTAAAAGCAGCACCCAGCCATCATTCACTTCAGCTGCAACCATCCAGCTCAAGTCACCATCCCAGCAGATGGGAAATAAAAAATACCTGTTATTTGTCATGTTAGGTTTTTGCTCACATGACAAGTCACATCAGCTCAACAGAGACCAAGGCAAACACCAGTGGTAGGCAGGAGGTGGAGGTGGGAATGGCAGGGTGTGGAGCTCTCCCTCATTTAGTGAAAGCAATGAGATTCAATACATGTCCTGTATTTTTAGCCTATTTCCATTTATGGCTTTCAAACTTTGATGACTTTGGTGTTACATTAGTCGCTAACTGATCCAAAAAGGTTCTAGGTGGTCTTCTTAGCCATAGGAATGAGATGTAACTAAGAAAGAATGGAGATTGAAAGAGCACAGGAAGATCCCTTTTAAAAGGGTACCAGCCCCTCTCTAAAATGAAGCTATTTGCAAAAACTTCACTTCTGGACAACACATAGCTGGTTTGGGAGTCAAGGTAGGAGCTATTTCTCTATTGGGGAAAAAACATTGTCATGGATTCAGGGTGGCCATATGGTCCTGGTGCTGGCCGATGCAGGAGCACAGGAGCTGAAGCCATGGTCCATCTCACCTAACAGCAGGCAGTCAGCATTACACCTTATCAGATCCCCTGCATATGTGGTGGCATAATGAATGTGCCACTTTATGATTCCTCCTAAACCCCAATTGTTGTAAGCTGTTGAAAACATCTTAACATACCTGTTAGCAGCAGCCAAGGGCAGATTTACAGCAAGAGGCTGGGAGGGCAACAGGCCTCTAATTACCACCACTCAATGGGGCACCCAGCCTAACTCACATGATGGGGAAACCAGCATGCAGCTTTCTCCAGCATGAACAGCTGCACCCAGTTTTACCAGCAACTCTTATAACCCAGGAAAGTCTTGTAACAAAGCACAATCTCTTCAAACAGTGTTTACTATCTGGCTCAATGGATGTTTGTCTGTTACGTGGAAAAGTACCTCCCTTTCCTCTGGTTTGGAATATTCTTTGACTCTTTATGGCTACCCCTGTTTTCACGGGTGGGAAACAGGGACAACATCTGCCCCTGCCCTGCCTTCACTATACTAATGTTTTTCAGCCTTTATACCCCAAAAGGCAAAAGAGGCACTGTGCAGTCAGCTAGAAGGGAGAGGCGTGTAGCAGTGGCTTAATTTGATTATGTTGTCATGGTCCTCTGAAGATCGTTTAGCAGATCACAAGAGGTGTGGGGATAACTCCTTCTAGACTATTTACTATTTTGTCTCCTTTTTTATGTCTCCTTTTTATTTGTCTCATCTCTAAGGGAGACAACTCCAACCTTATCAATCTCCCTTGATATGAGAGTTTTCCTCTGTTCCAATCATGCTTGTCACCCTTCCCTGAACCCTTTTTAATTCTCTTGTTATTACTTTGAACAAAGATGGATGGAACAGCAGAAGCAGCTCCCCAGACACACAACTTGTGAACAGCAGAAAAACAGGTCAAGGCTGGACTGAACTCTGGAGGAGATCTGGCGAGGTCAGTGGAGTTACCTCAGGAATGACTGTACTCCTCTTCAGTTAAGTTTCTTGCCAAATTGAGTTTCCTTAGTATTGCTTAGGCAGTAAAAAACAATTGTTGCTGACAACAGCTTACACGCAACTGAAGTCAAATCAAACATATTTTATCTGGAAATGTGAATACACACAAGCTGTACTAAGCATTTTAGCAAAATCATGCCTAAACCTGTCTGTACAGAATTGCAACACCTGAACAGAGAAATGATGTGGCCATCACAGACTCCTATTCAGATCACTGCCAAAAAGGGACAAGAAACCCACTACAAATTAATTAGGGGTCTGCCTTTTGTTCCCATGGCTTGTGTCATTCAGTGCTGTCTAACAGGGTTTAGATCTTCTCGTTCTTCATACAAAGATATTTCTTGGTTTTATTTTTACTAAATCCTTCATTGTGATGCATCAATCATACAATAAATTAATAATGCACCACTCAGGATATGCTGCTTTTCACTTCTATTTCAAATAGCCTTGTTTTAGTGTTATGCTCAAGAATGAGTAGACCTTGATTTTCTATAACATTATTTTGTGCATCTTTCACTCCATATTGACTCTATTCATACTTTTACTTTTTATCTGTTTTCTGAATCAAGCAGCTGTGGTCCCTCTATCTCTCTCTATACAGCAGTGTTTCCAGTCTTTTAGACAATGCTTGTTGGTGTGGCAAGACTCTACTTTGTCCAACTACTCTGTAACATAAAGGAAACCTGATGCAATAAAACCAACCTCCCATTAAGTATAATAATGAGTGTTCTTTGTGTATGTTCTTGGGCTTCAGTGACTTTCAATCAGGCATTCAAATCTGGACCTATATCTTGCATGGTGCCATCCTTCCTATAGCCGTTGCAGTGCTTGATCTAATCCCATGGCAGCTGACAGTAGTTCTTCCAGCCCTTCTCAGATCCTGTGGCCCTTTTCATCCACCTAAGGGCACTGTATAAAAAAAGTAAGATGGAGGCACAATCAAATAAAGTGAACTGAGCTGAGCCACATAACAAGGCAGTACTGGAATAACCCATCACCAATCTATCTCACAGCAACACCTTCATATCCTGGGCCTGCAAGATCTTCCCTCAGGCAGATGTTTTTGACTTGGCAGTGACTATAACTGCTTCTGTATTAAGGATGCATGGTGCAATATGGTGATCTGTATTCTGAAGATGTCTGTAGAGTCAGTATTAATAGAGAAATCACCAGCAAAAGCTGAAACAGATGTCTACCAATATGCACGTTAGTGTCGAGCTCAGAGAGGTTTCCACAGTCTTGAATGTCTTCATCAAGCATCACACCAAAAGGCTGAGGATAGCCCAGTTTTATGAATGTGATCCAGGTTTTATGAACCCCTGCAGACAGCCCATTCTCCAGTTGTAAGCACAGCCACTGTGAAAATGCCAGCCCCCCTCTCCTACCTGCACCAGAACACCCACATCCTTCCCCACCATGGGGCTGGGCTGAGCTGGGCTCAAGAGCTGATCTCCTTCTCTACCAAGGCGGAGAGCAAAGGGCTGCAGAGACACAAACTGCTGGATCCCAGCTGGACTCTGCTGAATAAGAGGGTCATAGATCTCTGTAAGATTTGAAGTCATACCCAGCCAAAGGGATATTCATGAAATCTCACTTTACATCCCATTCCAGTTAAAAAAATGCTGTCCCCTTGAGATTTTTTTTTTAGTACTTGCAAACCTGTCAGGATTTTTAACATATAAATAGGAACATTTAGTGAGAAAACAGAGACATGATTCTAACTCTATCGAAATATATCTGATAGAAAGAGCTTTTAGGAGAAAAAGAATTGAAAAGATTCACTGCTTTTAAAGAACGGTTAAAACCCATCTTTCATTACAGCAAGACCTATGAGGAATGGCTTTGATCCCTCAATATTATCGGAGCAAAGGCAGTTAATACCTACTTCTAGAGTAGCAGCATTAGCTTTTGTACAGAATTCTTTAAATGACTTCCAGGTCCATTAAAGTCGATTGTAAAACACCACTGCGTTTACCTAACCAGAATTTCCCCAGCAGATCAGTCCACAAAAAGGCTTTAGATGTTGTAATATGAAGTGTTGCAACTCTGAGCTTTTGATATTTTAGGCCAGCTTCATCCCACTAACTTTGGGAAACTTTGCTGGCAACAAAAATCTTATGAGCTCCTCTGTAGTCAATGGGGAACTGCAGGCAATAATTCAGGCTGACTCTTACACAGGATGAATCCAGGATCCTGGCTCCCAAAGAAATAACCAGCCCTGGGTTATGTACCAAGCCTCCCCGTTGAATATGTGGAAATGTCCCCGTGCCTCTGAATGGGATCTAGGAAAGCCACTAGAAGGAGTGGGGAACCCTCTCACCTAGCTGGCAGTAAAGGGCCTGGGGATGAAAGCCTCTTCTCCCTTAGCCCCAGGAAGCTCCTGACGTGATGTTCTCGTTTTCCCTGCTTTCTAGGAGAAGTTAGGACACTCACCCAGAGCCTTGGTCACTCTTCTCTGCCCAAGGCAATTTTAATCTAAATCTTACTGTGTCCACCAGCACGTAACTGGATGGCCTTATCCAAGTTTTTCCCAGTAAATTGTTCCAATTTTTATGAAACAATTACATGTCTGTTGGACTAGCAAGCCAGAAAATTGCTCTCTAATCTAGTCACTTGGAGTAGCTGTGGAAGAGGACTGCATTCCAGTTTCTGCTCTCATGTTTATACAGTTATTTGATATGAAACATTGATTGGAGAAGAAATCAAAACCTTGATCTGACAGAAGAAATGAACATGTTTAGTAGATATCTGAGGATACCCAGTTGCTTTCAGCAATGAGCTGGTGTTGGTCCCAACCTGTCATTCAAGAAATTAACAGCCTTACTGGCAGAAACGTAGGTGCCCAAAGACTTAAGATTCTGACAGGATCATCCAGCATCAGAGACTAGATTTTAAGTATTTAATTATGGTTTGACACGCGCAAATGCATGTAGAATCTGCTAGAGATACTACTGCTTCCAGCTTTCTCTGCAACGTGAATTTTATGGGGAAGTCCAAAGAAAGAGGATGCTTTGGACTCATTTAGTCTTGTTGCTTCTCCCACGTGTAGATGGAGGCATACAAGCAGCAAACTGCCATTAATAATTCAAAATTGTATAAATAACTATGTCATTTTTGAATGACACAAGGAATGAGTTGACCTGCTATCTACATACCACTAACCATGGAATACTGGCGTAGCATGTTTGCCAAATAAGATAAATAAATAGGGTTTTACCTAGTGGTTGGAGAAATAAAGCTCATGATGGTCAGATCTCTTTTAAAAACATAAATAAACCACTAGGAGACAAGAGTGTGCCACCTATGAGATTACTAAAGTTGCGTGCAAGACTGTGAAGAAGCTAGCCAAAATAATGAGGACCACCACCGAAGGGAATGGAAAATCATGTATTTAAGCAAGGAAGTAGACCCAGGAAAATGAAACATCAACATACAACAATGGGGAAAAAATGGGCAGGATGAAAAACCAAAACAACACAAAACCCAGAAAAATTGTAGAAAAGAAGAGCCACCAAGGTCATCAGCTGACAAAAGAGGTCTCTGAAAAGCATTTGAATGCCTTTGTGCACTGGAAACGAACAATCTTCTGTACATTTACATGTAGTGTTTTGGGTTTGGTTGTTGGTTTGGGTTGGTTTTGATTGCAGAACACTACAGAATGCTTTTGCACCTTTTTTATAAAGCTCTCATGGAAACTACACACATACTTAATATGTATATAAACATCTTTTTTAATAAGATAATGCGTTCCTTAACTTCACAGTGAAAATGAAAATTATTTAGCTTTCAATAAGGAAGAAGAGAATCAGATTCAGGTTAATGAGATTTGTCTGATTAACCTTTTCCACAGTCAATGACTTGCAATGGTCCATCAGTCATCCATGCCTAAGTAGTGTTGCCAAATGAATTAATTCATGTGGAGGAATTCAAACATATATTTACAGAAACAATCACAGGCCACTAAATAAAATCTGGAACCACGTGTTAGTCAACGACAATCAGGAAAACCATGCCTAGATCACTCAAACACCTTAAGATGTACTATGCATGACCAAATTGTTAAGAGTTTACAGTCTCACTGGTATTATATACCCAGGTGAGAATTGAATCATATGAGGAAAATGGGTTATGAGCAATAAAAAATCCCCAGAGAGCTTAACTTGCTAATAAAAATAATTCTGCATAATAATGACTGAAAGATAATAGTGCTTAGCAATTAGAAAATGACATTTCTATATGTAAAATTAGTTGTTGGTCCTAATCCAGTTTGCAGCAGTGAGAATGTAGCTGTATTATTAAACCCTTTCATGTTCTGATGGAAAAAGGGCTGGAGTTTGAAAAGCCAAAATGAGGACGTAAGATAGACTTCATTACCCCTAATAATGCTGTGGTTAAATTGTCCCCAAAGAACAGTGTGGGGAAATTCTCTTTTCCACTGTCTTTCCAGTATCTGTTACAGACATAGTGTCCTTTTTTTCTGAAGATACCAAGTAAATACCTGAAATGCCATTAATTCTTCCTTAAAAAATAAAACCAAATCACAATGTGCAGGTCAAACCCAGGTGTCAGCCTATAGCTTTTCAGGTACTCAAGGGGTCATTTTGGGAAGAGATATGTGAAACCATTTGCGTTTTTTGTTGGCATGCTTGAGGCTATAAATCAGGCACTATCTGCCAGAAGTTAAGAGCTGTTCCTGGGATGAGGTGCTTCATAATATTTTCACAGGATTTGTTGAACCTTTCTTTGAAACATGTGGCATTGTCCACTGTGCAAGAAATGGTAATGGACTCCTCAGGCTACTGGTCTGTTAAAATATGGCAAGTTTTCTGTCCTGTGATAATTACTAGAGCAAGGACAACAATTCATTGCAGGTAAATTATTGGATTTTTTTCTCTTTATGAACTGTCCCAGACAACGTTCCAAACTTTCAAATACGGCTATTATTCAGAATTAGTTGTGATTCTCTCTATAAAGATCTCCCAGAGATTACAGCATTCATTAAGAAAAAAAAAATTTCAGTGTGTGGACTGCATTAATAGGCTATATGTTGTTTCAGGCTTCAGTTAGGCTCATTTCTACAAATTTAAAACACTGAATATTACAAATGAATATGTGACAAAAAAACTAACTTATGAAACACAGAACTGTCCTGGTTTGAGTCAGAACAGAACAATTCTGTTCAGTGAGTTTACTTTTTCTCTCTGTCTCTTCTAACTAACCGCACTGGATGAAGTTAGCAGCCTGTTTTCACAGGCAGTGTCTGCTGCTAGCAGTGACAACACCCAATGTAGAAAGTAAAGACCACACTTATGGGGAGGATCAGACAGGACAGGTGACCCTGAACTGACCAGCCAGGGATTCCATCCCATATACGTCGTATTCAGTTTTAAGCTGAGGGATGGATCATGAGGGTCAAACTCTCTTCTTCGATGGCTGGCATCTGAGGATGACTGTCTCCATTCTGCTTTGATCCAGATCCATGTGTTCCTGAATCCAGTACCAGAATCCAGCTCCTGAATCAAGTTCCCATCTGCCACTGAGTCTAGTCTGGGACCTTCTCAGTTCCTGCTCCACAGCATCGGTGGTGATGGTCATGTAATTGCCATCAAGGGGGTTGAGTTTAATATTTGTACATACTCTATTTTATTATTATTTTCATTAAAGCTGTTCTACTTCCCTTTTTTAATCGATAAATCTCTTTCCCTTATTCCTTTTCTCTTCACCTGGAGGGAGGGTGAGGGGTTAACAGAGAGCGTCTGTTGTCCTTTATGCACACTTGTGATGCAGAGCTGCAAAAGATCAAGTGCTTATAAAAACAAATCATAGTATGTGTTGAATTTCAAGCACCGGATATTCAGCCCCAAGAGCTTGTTTTGCCAAATTCCGTCTTTTCAACAAGCCTAGCCAAAGGACAGACCCTGCCTCTCACCCTGCATTACTGTGCATCACCTAATCTAAGAGCAGATTTTGGCCTTCAGTGTCAGGGATACACCCATCTCACCCACAGCCCCATGGGTCTACTAGCTGTACTGAGGGAAGCATCCGGACAGCAACCTGGTTCTTCAGCACCACTTTCTTAATTATGTTTTGCTAATTATGTTATTGACCTTCCTCTGAGGAAGTTCCTCTCTTGTGAGAACAGTATTAACTCAATTAATTTAAAAATGGAAGGTGTTTCTTCTTTTTTTAAAGGGGCAGAAAACATTCTAAAAACGGCATGGAAAGAAAAGGTACCAGAGCACAAACACCTTTGCTGACTACATTTGGTCATCTCAAATTAATGGAAAATATTTTCTTATTACTGAAAGTATAGATTGTGAGCAGAAATGAGCAAACTCCTTCTTCGTCATAATAATCAGGAAATAATATGTGCCTTTTATGTGCCTCTGGGGAATGAGTGCCTGGAGAGTGTCCTGACAGAGAGGGACCTGGGCATACTGGCTGATTACCAGCTGAACATGAGTCAGCAGTGTGCCCAGGTGGCACGGAAGGCCAATGGCATCTTGACTTGTATCAGGAATAGTGTGGCCAGCAGGTGTAGGGATGTAATTCTGCCCCTGTACTCAGCACTGGTGAGGCCTCACCTCGAGTACTGTGTGCAGTTCTGGGCCCCTCA
>JAAGNO010025501.1:0-11372 GCA_033439905.1 Ceryle rudis | reverse complement strand
GAGGGAAAGTCTTATGAGGAGAGGCTGAGGGAGCTGGGGTTGTTCATCCTGGAGAAGAGGAGACTCAGGGGGGACCTTATCACTCTCTACAACTACCTGAAAGGAAGTTGTAGTCAGGTGGGGATGTGGTGCTTAGTGACATGGTCTAGATTTGTGGCCTTTCAGTACTTAAAGGGGCCTATCAGAAAGATAGGGACAGCCTTTTTAGCAGGGCCTGTTGTGATAAGACAAGGGGTGATGCTTTTAAACAAAAAAGAGGGAGATTTAAACTAGAGAGAAGGAAGACATTTTTTATACTGAGGGTTGTGAGACCCTGTCCTAGGTTGCCCAGCAAGGTGGTAGATGCCCCATGCCCGGAACTATTCCAGGTGAGGTTGGTTTGGGCTCTGGTTGCAGATGTCCCTGCTCCCTGCAGGGGGTTTGGACTAGGTGACCTTGAAGGGTCCTTTCCAACACAAACCATTCTGTGATTCTGTGATTCGTGTAGGTAATTACTTCACAACTTAATCCACTATGAACAGAATATTGTTCTTCTTTTATAAAACAAAAAGAAAGATAAATATTTGGTCAATATAAACAACATACAGGATAAATTGCTAGGAGGTGCATAAAGAGTATGTCCTGGTAAGCAAAAGGTAAAATCATAAGTAGGCAGGTCAGAAAAATGTTTTGTGATAAAACTGGCTAAAAGAATCAGAAGAAGTAGTCAAACCTGTCAGAAACAGGCTGCAAGCTGGCAGCCTGCCAGGTAATCAATAAAGCCCACAGGGCTTCCAGTAAGAAAAAAGCTAAGTGGAGTCAGTAACCACGAAAGAGGATCTCAGGGAGATTCCCACTGCATGGGCTTTCCTGGTGAGAAGACATAGGAATGGCTCAGATGTAGTAGGGGAGTATTTAGGACAGATCCATAAAACAGGTAGTAAGGAATCATCAGGACCATATCATATTTCCCTGGGACTGTAAAAGAACTGCTCACTGCAGTGCACAACCCACCATTTAAAAGGTGCTAAGGGAATAAAAAGGCAGATGTGGTGCCAGTTATGGAAAATAAAATTACAAAAGGTCCAGAGATCTACAGACCTGTAGTTCTGACTTGGGAACACTAACGTGGGAAACTTAGGATAAAGCATAGAGCTAAGAGACGCTGAGCAAACATGATACAATTGGGGAAAAAAAATACTATGGTTTCTTCAGGGACAAAATCTCATTTCAGAAATCCACTGAGATCCTCAGAAAGATTGACAGCACAGACTGTGGTGGTGCTGTCAATGCAGTGCATTTCCAAAGGGTTTTGATGAGGCTCTACCCCAAAATTTTTTAAATAAATAAAACTCCTGTAGTCAAAAAGAAATGGTAGGAAACAAAAGTGTTTTTTTTTTTTTGTTTGGGGTTTTTGTTTGTTTGTTTACTTGTTTGTTTTTTAAAGGGAGATTTCCAGAGGAGTCCCACCAGTACATATGAAGCTATGTGCTTTATTTGAAGGTATGTGCTTCATTAACCCATTAAGCATCTTAGAAAAGTGAACAGCAGCATGGCAGAGTTTGTTGATGGTGCAAAATAGTTTAGGGCAATATAAACAAAAGCTGATTGCAATGTGACAGAGACGGTTCATAATACAACACCTGCGGGATTCTTATTACCTAACCATAGACATCTACAACATAGCTGTTGGAGAAACAGAGAGTCACCTGAGGCTCCTTTTGTACTTAGTGGAGAGAAACAGAACATTTAAGGCTTGATTCCCCTGGTCTGTTTGAGATATATACATTAGAATTGGAGGAATGACAACTCTAAAGAAGACTCTTTCTCTCTGTTGCCTATAACAGGGACACCCAGTGACTGGCTTAGATGCTTTCATCTACATTTAGTCTGATGAACATGCTCTGAGTATGCAGGCAGTAAAATAACAGACAAAAATTAACCGTCAATAAATGTAAAGTAATGAATATGGAGGAAAAGAGCCTTAACTAGACAGATGTGGCTTAATGGATTTAAAATTGGCTATTATTGTCCAGAAAAAAGAACTAGGAGTTACTGCTGTTAGATCTGTAGAAAGCTCCCAGTTCACTCACTGTTAACAGTGGTCAGAAAGACACATGGCTTTGTTAAGTGTCAGAGATATGGGGACTCCAAGTGCATAACAACTGAAGTACAATTTAGGACAGGTCACACGGAAGCTTTATTAACCATGATCACAGGCAGAAGACATTTGGACAGTATTGCCCTCTTTGCTCCCATGATTTACCAAGTGATTGCAGAGACCCAGCCTATAGACTGTGTCAGTATATAAGAATAAAGAATAAAACCCAAATCAGAAATGAAAAGACAGAATTTGCCAAAGCAAGCTCTCGGGACTGAATATCCAGTGTTTGAAACTCAACACATATTATGATTTGTTTTTATAAGCACTTGATCTGTGTACATGGTGTGAATTTACCCTGCCTTACTGGTGACAGTTCAGGTCACATCAGTTGAAAGATCATTGTAGAAATAGTACAGGTGTGTGACAAAGACAAGGGGTTGGTCCAGAGGTTGGAACACCAGCTGCATGGGGAAAAATAGAATCTGCAGAACTCATTATGTGGAAAAGACAGTTAAGGTCAATAAATTCAGGAGTTGTGTGGAGAAGATGCTTGCTTATTCGCTCTTTGCTATAATTCTACCAATATAAATGGAAGGAACTGGGTTGTCATCATATCATAGAATGGCTTAGGCTGTAAAGGGACCTTAGAGATCACTTAATCCAAACTCCCCAGCATGGGCAGGGACAGCTCTCAACTATACTAGGTTGCTCAAGGCCTCATCCAACCTGGATGTCATTGTAGGCATGTTGATAACAGCATCAGTCTGATCCTAAAGTAGTGAAAGCCATGGAACACTGTACTGCAGTGAAACCAGCTCCCAGGAGGTGGAGTGTGGGTGTGTGGGAACAGCAGAAGGAATAAGTTCAAAGGCAAAGTTTAGGGGAAACTGTAAATTAAAGAACAAATAAAAAGCTAAAATAAGGGTCATCACACACTGTGCAACATGCAACTGGAAAGGCAGGGGTCTGTCAAGAGAAGCTGTGCAGAGTGAAGGATTCAGAGACCTTAGAGAAACATAAAGCTTGGATAACAGAAGATAAGTCAAACAAACATGTGGTTTCTTAAACTTCTAACAGCATAGTGTCTGAATAGAAAAACAGCATATATGCTGGGTTGTTGACTGCAAATCCCAGGGAAGCATGTTCCCTTGCTGTAGGTAGATTATCCATAGGTAGGGACAAAGTTTAAAAAGGGTCCTAATAACATACAATGAAACAGAAAACTGTGGCAGAGAGTAGGAAACACTTGATATCACAGATTGATCAGAACTGTGATCCTTCTACAGCAAGTGACTTTAGAAAAACCCTGCAAAATTGAATTATGTTTGATATATAGCATACATTATACATATAAAAAATATTTTTAACAGTCTGAATATAAGCATTTGAGAAAATGTCTAAGCTGCTGATCGAAGACTGATTCTTAAGAACTGCCAAAACTGCAAATCCAATAATGTGCAACAAAAAGTTGTGAATTAGCAGTTTCCGTGTTGGAGACCTTCCAAACACAGATAAGACTATGAAAAATGGCAGAAGAAAAATTAAAAAGAAGTAGAAATCTTCTTCCACATCCTTCACAATGAGTATAAAACAGCTCCATGCAGGAAAAAAAGTGGATGTGTTTCCAGCTGCTGCAACTGCTTAGAAATGCATCAGATGATATTCTGTCCTGCTTGAAAGAAAATAGAAGAGCCAACTCAATATTCAACAGACCTGTATTAATGGGGGGTTAAACAGTGTTTAAACCATGACCTTTGCAGTGTTTGCAGAAATTCAGGGGTAATCCTTCTTGCTGAAAAGAGACGCAAGTTCCACTTTCTTTATGGACCCTCTAGTATTTGTTCCCAGAGCAGGAGTGACAGCAGAGGTGGGCAGTGGGACAGCAGCGGTGGTGGCACTGGCTGTGCTGGCTCCAATTCCTCCTGGACCTCACCACGCCATTGTTTGCATTGAAACATTCAGCACATAGGTGGGAATTTTCCCAGCCCCTACATAGGGATGCAGAGCACAAAGTCTATACATCTTTTTGATTTTGGTCTCTCCCTTCTTGAAAAACTCATACTGGATGATCTAAACTTTTGTGGTTAACAGCTTATTTAATAAAATATTGATTCCCCTCTCATGCTCTAGGAAATAGGATCTTCAAAAACTTTGATGAAGAACTGTAGTTTCCTCCAACTCTTTTCAAGGTCTAACTGAAAGTCTAAATCCTAAACTGAATGTTTCCTATTAAATTATATCCACAGTTCCTACAAGTCCTATAAAAATAAAGTATGCCCACCAAGGTCACCAATGAAGGAAAACACAACTTTTCTGATTTCTCCAGCAGTAGAGGTCTGTCTACAACTACACCTGGAAAAATGGATGTGTGGTTTTGAGAAACACTCTCACCAAAAGGCTGAAGCAATAAAATTTGTAATAGTTACTTGCTAAGTAAAACTAAATAAATTGGAAACTAAATGGCATGTATATCTTGAAGAAAAAAAAAAAAGTTGCATGTGAATTTGGATAGCATATAAGTGCAATTATGCAATTAGATAATATATAAAAGAAGTGTGCATATTATTTCTAGTTAATAATTTATAAACTTAATATTAGAGATGAAGATGTACTATGAACGAAGGTATATAAGTTTATCTCTTTAAAAGAATTGAAAACAGAAGCCAGTGGTATTTTTTAATCTTAAATGAAAATAAGTGTATCTGTAGAGTTCTGAAATAGGATTTAACTCTATTTAGCCTGATGTGGTAATACAAACATGGAATGCAGACATCAATAGAAATCTTTTTTTCAAATTACCCATGGTATTCCTATTAGTATTAATCATAGTATAGTTAAAATAAAATTATATTAAAGAGTAACAGTACATTATGTTGATGATACATAGGAATTGTAACTCCAAAATGATAGATTCTGAAATAAAGTATTATAATCTGAAATTCTACCTATGGAAAGAATATTTTAAATATTTGTCAGTTTCTTTCACTGATAAGTTTGTAATTTAATGGTTCACATGAAAATTCTTTTAAAATCTAATTCTAGGGGGTTTTCCCCATATGAGTTCCCCAGAATAAATAGGGATTTTTTTTAATTTTTTTTTTTTCTAAAAACTTCTGGAACTTTTCTGTAGCATATTAATTCTTTCTACGGAATATCAAAGGGACTAAATATATGCTTTCTGAAGCCTTTCTGAACCAGGATTTTTAGATTGTCCAGTGAAAAACATCTGGCTGTGTATCAGTTTTAACCAGCTTTAAAATTTCTATCACTCAAGTAGGAATATATGAGCTCGTGGTTAGAAGACCTTGTGATCTTCAACCATCTTTAAACTTTGTTAAAATTTGCAATAAACATGAGTTTGGTGCACATAACTGAAGTGATTTTAAAATATAATCTACACACTAAAGTCAACTTAAATCAGCTGAGAATCTAGTCAGAAATATTGTCCAGAGTACCCACAGAAACCTTACACAGATTGCCTGTCTGCATATTTTCAATATACTCTGGAAGAGATTATGCTGAAGAAAGTTACAGGTAAATGCTGTTATCCTCTGTCTGTTATCTGCACTGGCAAAACTAATGCTTTAGGTTTTTCTCCTTTTAACTTTACACAATTAAGGCTCACAGCCATTAGTAGAGATGGATCTCTGTCTGGATAGATAAGAGGAAAAGGTCTAGGGTGTTATGGTTGTAAAGAAAACTAACCCAATGTGCTAAATGGTCAAACCAAAAGAAGGTGAAATGTCTTCAAAATATTGCCACTACTGCCAAAGGAAATGCCCATCAACTTTGTTAAGTACCTTCAGGTTACTCCATTTACTGTGATGTGAAAATAGAAAAGAACTATCCCTCTGCGTGGTGTGCTACAGCAATGGATCTGCTAGAAAATAAAAGGCTTTATTTGTAGAGAGAAAACATGAGTGCTGATTTACTTCACTACAGAGAAAAAAGGTTAAACAGTAGATGACTCTAAACTGAAGATTCAGAAGCTGTATCTGAGGAAGTTCCCCATTGGTTCTCTCCATCCACAAACTACTAACATCTGTCTGACAGCTAAGACAGACGGTCAAACTCAAAACTGAGAAATAAGTTATATAGACATAAAATACGATAAGACTTCTCTAGGTCTTCCAAAGCCTAGACTAAAATCAAATGTCACCAAGGAAAGGATCAATAGCTTTGCCTTTGTTTTTTTTTTTCCTCTTTTAACGTTGATCAACATTATTGGTCACCATATAGAAAGAAATTACCTTGTCCCAGCTTAAATACTTACAATCGTGTCTTTGGTTGGTGGGTTTTGTGTTTATGAGAGAAAGGATGAGAGGCAGCAGAAGGAGTTTGTTTTGTAAGGACAACACATGTGGCCCTGAACTGAATGACCCCCAACTGAGTTGCCCCCAACGTAAGTCCTCCCCTGAGAATTAAAATTATTAGTGGGTCTGTCTTGCTAATAAAAGGGTAAAATGCACCTTCACCAGCTCCATAAGGGAAAAAGTGGAAAAGAGATGCTCTGCAACATACTGAATCATGGAGTCTTACATGTCAGTGCAAGGTGTTGGGGTGGGGGGGAGGAGTTGGTCTGTGACATGCTACTTTCTCACCTCTATCATCTGCTGTGTGCTGAAACTCCTACCTTCACAGCAAGAAATAATTTTCTGACACTGTTTTATATGACTACTGCTGCTAAGGTCACTAAAGCCAAAGCCAAAAATGCTCAAAATCCCACTGACTGCACCAAGGGTAATATTTTAACACCGCCTTATGCTCTGCAGGAGCCTTGTCACAGAGGAGAAGTTGTGTCCTGATGCTGGCATGGCAAAGGTGCTGCTCCCTGCCCCACGTCACATGCAGAGACAAAGAATGGTGGCACAAAAGCTATAAACCCAGCTCCTGAGGGCATGAGGCAGCCAAGATGGTGAGCAGGGCACTGCTCTAGCACTATGCTGATAGCTTGGGGGGCAAACACCAGCATGTGCGTTCTGCCGGAGCCAAACACCCCAGCATCCCTGTCCTGCATCTCCCTCAGAATCTTCAATTGTCCCTCCTCCAAAGCCTCCCTGAATTCCTGAGTGGCAGGGATGGTCTCCATGGGGCAGTTGCCTTGACACTGGATGCAGGGAGTTCTCTGCATACATGAAACTTGAAAGGTCTTGGTGAAAGCCATTCCTGACATCTTTCTCCCACTCCCTTTTCCAAATGCAGCATCTGAGTTCCTCCTGTCTTTCCAGCTGATGAAACATAGCTGTTGTAAAATGCTAGCTAACCACTTTTAGCAAATGGAGATAATCAAATAAAAATGAAGCTATACTTATTAAAGAAACACAGTTTCCAAAACACAGACTTTGGCTAGAGATTGTGTTTTGCCTAAGACTCTGCCAGCAGATCTGTGGACTGCTTTGTAAACAGTCCTCAAACTGGTGTTTGTGGGAGAGACACATGGGAAGAGGATAAGAGACAGATGGACATATGAAATATATCCCAAGGGAGGTTCATCAGGACAGAAAATGCTCAAGAGCAGCACTGATGGGGATCTATGAGAATTGTGTACAGTAGAAAGAAGGTGAACGGGGAATAGTTGTTCATTCTTTACTCTTGTTTCCTGTTACACAGGAGCTAAGGGACAGCTTCAGCTGTAAGTTTAAGACCAAAAAAAGGAAGACTTTTTCCAACGTAACACACAATTTAATTGTGCAACTTGTTACCAAATTTTTAAATGAACTCTAAAGGAAACAGATGAATTTGTAAAGGAAGGGATTACCGGGTCTGTTTACCAGCATGGTTTAGGTGCAATCTGCAGCCCCCACAGCCCAAACCAATGACAGCAGAAAATGAGATGGTGTCCTGGGGTATCAGATGGTATTCCATACAAAAAAGCATCCCTCATTTGTATTCTTTCTAATACTCAAACCCTAGGCATCCTATATTGATCACTATTAGTTTCAATATTATGTAACAGAGATACAATTTGACCTAATTGGTTGTTCTCACATTCCAGAGGACAAACCATGGATCTTTTGGCATTCTTTCTGACCTTTCAAGAGATGAAAATCTCATGCTCTAAGCCAAAGTTAAATGGTCCATTCTTCTACTCTGTTCCTTCCACTCTGTTATTTTGACATAAAAGTTTTCTTTTTTAATTTCTTCCTCTTATACTTAAAATAGGCTTGTGATCAAACTCAGAGATGTCCCGAAATACATAGGATGGTTTATTGAATGCTAACTTGTAAACCTTGCTCATATTTTTATTATTTCAATCCCTATTTTTAATGTTTTGCTTTGGAACAAAGGAAAACTTCTTGACAGAGGCACTGGGTAGACCAAGCAGGGTGATGCTCCCCAGCACCTGCTATTCACTGACAAGGAAGAGCTGGCTGGGTACATAGGATAATCACTGCTATCCATGGTTGTAGTAACCACCTGGCAGTGGGGTCCAAGATCCTGTGGGGAAAGAGGAAAGAGTGCAGCACAGTGCAGGCCCTGGACTCCAGGTGAACAGACTGCTGCTTATTCAGGGAATTGGAAGGTGGGATCCCATTGGGCAGCTCTGAAATATGTTTAGAAGAGATGGCAAGCTTTTAAGGACACCATCCTCCAAGCAGAAGTGGGGTCTACCTTGATATTCAGGAAGACAGGGGGGGTGTGATAGAAGCTGGCTTGGCTCATGGCAGAGCTCCAGTGCAGAAAAGCAGCATAAAGGAGGTGAAAGAAGGATGGGGTACAAAGGAGAAGTTTAAAAATAGTGCCCAGGCAATGATACCATGAAACCCAAAGTTCAGCTGGAATTGAAACTTGCGAGGGATGTCAACAGCAACAAAAGAGCTTCAGGCACTATATTAATGATAAAAGGTTGCATAAGGAAAACAAGGGCCCACCACTGCCTGGGTGAGAGTGAATTTTTACAGCAGACACAGATAAGGGTGAGGTTCTTAGTGTCTTCTTTGCTGTAGTCTTCAGCTAGAAGGTCTCCCAGGGTTCAAAGTAAAGAACTCCCAGCAGTGGATGAGAGTTGAGTCAGGGATTACTTATGAGAACTTTGCTCATGCAAGTCCATGGAACCAGATGGGCTACATCCAAGGTTGCTGGGAGAAATGGCTGATGTCCTTGTAAGGCTCTTCTCTATCAACTTTGGAAGGTTGTGGAGAACATTTTGGGGTCCCCAATAACCAGAGAAAGTCAAGTGTTTTTTCCGTCTTCAAAAAGGCAGAAAGGTGAACCTAAGAAAACACAGGCTGGTCAGCTTCACTTTCTTCCCTAAGAAAAATCATTCAGTGAGTCCTCTTGGAGTACACTTCTTGGTACCTAAAGGGGAAGAAGGTGACTGGGAACACTCCTGGGGTGCATTATCCAGTAGACTGAGGGTAGGAATTATCCACCATTCCTCAGCATTTGTCAGACCACATCTAGGTACTGAGCCAAGAACAAGATGGACAAAATGGAGTGAGTTCAGCTGTGGCCCCCAGGCTGGTTGGGGGCTGAAGCACTTGTCCTGTGAGGAGAGGCTGAAGGAACTGACTTGGTCAGCCTGGAAAAGAGGAAGCTTTGCGGGGAGCTGTTGGCTGGCAGACCCCCAATAACAATGGGGAGGTTAGCAAGAAGATGGAGCTGGGCTCTTCACAGTGGTTAATGGCACAAGAACGAGAGACAACAGGTGTAAACTGAAATCAAAGACATTTAGCTTGGTTGAAAGGAATTTTTTTTCCCCGTGAGGCTGCTCAGAGACACTGTGCAGTCCCCATCCCTGGAGATTTTCAAGACCAAACTGAATAAATTCCTGAGCAACCCAGTCTCGGCTCAGAGGTGACCCTGCTTTCAGGAGAAGGTTGGACTAGTGACCTCTTGAGGTCCTTTTCAGGCTGAATTATCCATTGAGCCTATGATACTATGATAGTAGTGACATTCCTTTCACTCAGTGCTTTTGGGTTTTTTCCATCCTGGTGATTTCAGATTAATTGTTTTGGTTTGGTTTTTTTTCCCAAAGAAATACATTTTGATGTGTGCTTTTAATTGAATGGTGACTACTTTTACTGTCCTAACTTTCTGAGCTATTAAACCTGAAGTCCTACTATGTAGCACTGCCAGTATTGAGTTTAATTGCTACTTCCAGTTACAGCAGTGTTCCCTGTTACTGGAGTCTGCTGCTAAGTCAGGAGATGCCGTCCTCTGATTTTGTAAGACAAGGCAGAGATCCAGCAATAGGCCAGGCTGATAGACCAGCACTGAGTGCAGCTCTGGCACCATGAGCCTTTGGCTTCTCAGCCACCCCATGCCCTGCCGCCATGAGGAAACAGTTATGACAAATAGTCCAGCACTATGAACCACAAAGACCTTCTCCAGGAGGCTTTTAGGCACTACAGAAGTTCTTGCTATTACAAAAAAAGGCATGTGTGCTGACTTTTAAGCTGCAGTGAGGGGCCTGAGCCCTGTGCAAAGGAAGGGTGCTTCTCTGGATGAGACCTGTCCTGCTCAGTCTCGAGAGCTACATACCATCTTTAAACGGCAAGCCTCACCCTGAAAAGAAATGCATACATGAGTTTACTGTTTCAACTTTCCCACACAAGTTTTTCTGGAATAGGGAAACATGTAAGCCTTAGGTTATTCACAGGCTGGGAGTAAATTACTTCTGTCATACTGCTCAGGCAATTTTATCTTTTTGAATTATATGGAAATAAGAGCAATTAGCTATTGTTCCTTTCATATATTTCAGCTTCCCAAGTCCCGTACTTCTTTATAGGGCAGCTAACAGTAGATATTTTGCTCAGACAACTTTAAGAACTGGATTTCATAGAATACAAAATTGTATTTTCTCTTTACATATTCCTCACTTCTCAGAAGGCTGCTCAGCACACATTTCATACCATACCTGTTCTGTTCCTCTCCTTTCATATTCTAAGTTTAGTTTCTAAAACATACAATTGTTTAGCAAGCAGATAATGGGCTGTTGCATCATAGATGCAGGTTGTTGTCATTCTTGAGATTTGTGACTAGGGACACTTTCAATTACGTTTTCCTGTTGCACCAAGCAAGCCGGTAAAGGCTGACATCAGATACATGCAAGTTGCCACCTTGCATGAGAAATGAGTTGCAAGAATCCACAAATTCCCTAGTAATTCAATAGTAACAAAACCTAATATTTGCTATGAAATGATATATAAAAACTTGTGGTTTAGGATTTTTTCATCTTTTTTTTTTTTTTTTTTTTTTTTTTAAATTCCATGGCTTGGGACCTACGGAGAAAAGAGAAAACCTCAAAACTAGAAAGTAACAATAACAAGGTTTAATGATTCCCACA
>JAAGNO010025499.1:4141-16126 GCA_033439905.1 Ceryle rudis | reverse complement strand
ATATTTACAACTCTGCCATAGATTCCTTCACCTTTGGTTAAAAAAGTTAAAGCCCTCTCTTTAATAGCATACTTTCTCTTTAAAAGAACACACATTTTGCATACAAAAGAAAAAAAAAAAAAATCTGTTCCCGTAAATCAACATTACATTCCTCATCTTCAAACGGCAAAGGCTGTGAAGGTTAGACTCCAGAGTTTATCAACACTCCACTGCACAGACATTTAAAATGACTATTTTTGTTTGCGTTTTTTTTTTTTTTTCCTGTTTGTTTTTTTTTTTTTAAATGTTTTATATACAGTAAGATCTGAGTAATTTTAATTTTCTTTTCATTTCACATAACTGGGAAAAATAAAACCCGTGTATTTGTAATTTTTTTTTTTCTGATTTCTAATGTTTTTTCCACCTATCTGCACTATGGGTTTAGAGGCACTCCATCATGTGATGAATTTTTTGTTTTCTTTTTGTTTCCTCTCCCCCCCCCCCCTTTTTTTTTTCTTTTAAAGTGTTGCAAGTATCCTTTGGACAACTTCTCCCTAAGATGACCTCCTCCTGGGAAATCCTCTGCCTTCAGCAGGCCTTGGGGAGCTCCGGAGGCACCTCGCTCGCGGAGATGCGGTACTGCACCTTGGTGTTGGTGATGGCCCCGTGCTTCTGCCGGAGGTGAAGCCGCAGCTGGCTTTTGTGGCGGAAATGCAGGTTGCACTTCTCACACTGCGGGATGAGAGGCAAAGGCAGAGGGTGTGAAATGCGCTGGTAGGGTTGGCAGGGAGCATGTCCTTCCCTTTAGATCAGTGGTGCTGCAGCAAACACCTGTCCTCTGCCAGCTACCCCAAGATGCTGCACCCACTATACAGTTAGCCAAGAAAAATGTGGGGACGTGGTGGCAGAAGCATCCCATCCCAAGCTTTCAGCAGCATGTTTCAGTTTATGGGACGCACAAAGGCCAAGGTTGCCTTAGGAGAGGAACCTATGATGCACATAGTGCCAACCTCCTTATCTAGACGGTCAAATCAGCTACCAGGCTACTTCAGGAGTGGCTTCAGCAAAGAGCCTCATCAAAGAGCTGGGAGCACCCAGGCCTACAAGCAAGGCAGAGAGGGCTGCTCGCTCTGCCTGGGTGCCAATGGCACAGGGGACCCCAGGCCAGGCTGTCTGCTCCTTTCCCCCATCCCTGCACACAACGTGTGGCTGTAATTTAAACCACAGCCGTTTGAAGTGTGACCCTCTTCTAGATAGGGTGGAAGAAAAGATGAGCAGCTAAGGTGTACCCAGCCCGGGCTGTGTGTCCAGAAGGAGCAGAGATGTGACCTTGGTGTGGGGCCTCATGAGTCTGGTGAAGGGCATTGGGGTGCTACAACCAGCCCATGCAAATGCTCCAGTGTCTTCCCAGCCCCATGGGTTTAGCAGCATCCTCCCCCAGACCCAGCTGAGAGCACCCACAAAAAAAAAGCAGGGTCACTCACATGATATGGTTTCTCTCCTGTGTGGATTCGAAGGTGACTTTTGAGGGTCTGCAGGTGCCGGAAGCGTGTGCCGCAGATCTCACAGGGGTATGGCTTCTCCCCAGTGTGGATGAGCACATGAGCACGGAGGTGGGCCACCTAGAGAGAGCAGGTGTGGGTGAGGACAGTCCCAGGGATGAGGTCATCCCACCAGGAGCAAGGGCAACCCTGTGGGAGCAAGAGAGTGGGGTTCTGCCCAGACATCTTTTTTTTGTCTACTGGGTTCTAGCTAGGATGTAGGGCCACACATGTCTGAGGTCCGTTATCTCCAACCCTTAACAGCAAATGGATGAGAGGAGCTAAAACCAGCAGTCAGGCCTCTTACTAATCCAAACTGGCCCACATAAACTTTAAGGCCCCTATTTATTCCACAACACCATGGGAAGAGTCGCCTAAGGCTTGGCCTATCAGCCTCCTCCCTGCCATGAGGTGTCACTGGCTTTAGGCAGGAGGTCTGTCCATGTCCCACCTCCCCAGGCAGTTAAGGTCCCAGAGGTCACATGCACCTGGACAAATCTGGCCCCACAGGTCTCGCACTTGTAGGGTTTCTCTCCCGAGTGGATGCGCGTGTGGGTTTTCAGGTTGGCCGGCCGGTTGAACTGTGCCCCGCAGATGTTGCAGCGGTACGGCTTTTCTCCTGCAAAGCCCAAAAGAAAGGGGGAGGGATTAAGTACAGGCATGCTTAGCCCCTGTGATGAATGGTGCTCCCCAAAGCTAAGTCCCTTCAGGTGCTGGATCCCATGGCATGAAGCCCTGACTCCTGTCCATTTTGGAGATGGCTGTGAACAAGAAGCATTGGTCAGGACAGCTCAGGGTGATCCCAGAGCAGGTCAGCTCAGGAGGTACCCAGGCACCATGGGTGCCTTTCCTTTTTCACATTGAGAGCTGCAGCCTTCAGGGCAAGAGAGAGTTGCCTGCAAGAGAAAGCTCTGCCAGCAAGGATTAATAGCATCCTTCATCCTGGCCCCAGAACAGCAGCTGGTGCCTACATCTCCCTACAGCTCTCAGTACACCACGTAGGGCCACCTGCCCCACTTTGGGCTCCTCATGGTCCCCAGCACATCCCGCCACAGCTGTTCATCACCTCTTCAGAGGAGCAAGAACTGCTGATAGAGGAGAAAGCCAAGGTACACCCAGCAACCCAGCTCCCATGCCATTTTTCAGTTACAATCACTGCTACTGGCCCCCAGTGATGGGGTCAGCTGCAAAATGGTTGTAACTAGTCTCTTTAGGATAGTTGAAGATGGGTTTGACAGGGAGTTGGAAACAGTCATCACCTATGCCTTCCTGTCTTGTTATTTTATTTTTAAGCTTTGACACCATGCACACTTGAGCCCTGCCCCAGCAATTTTGGTATCTCTTCCCCTGCGCAGCCCTCCTGCAGCTCAGCTGAGACTGTGAGAATTGACGTCTAAACCAGTGCAGAAGCACCAAGTCATCAGCACAGACTTCTCTTCCCCAGCTGGTGAACTGGCTGTTGACATGTTAAGCATTAATAAAAGCATGAAAAAAAAAAAAAAATCCCTAGGTTTTTTAGCAAGTGACTAAACCCTTAATATCCCCTTCTTTTCTCAGCTTTCATTGTGCTGATTCAGAGTCCATCCATTTACAGGTTTTCCTACCAGCAGAGTTTCTCCCAGTACAGATATGACCTGGATTTCTGGGTTGTAGGGAAAAAAACAATCCCAGACTTCTCCCTAAATATTCTTTTGACTTTTTTTTAAAGTCTACCACAAAGTAACCTGGAGGCCATGCATCTGCTCCCAGCCATGCATTTGGAAAGATGCCTTTAGAAATGGTGGTCCCCACTGCTTGACAGCAAAGGACCGTGAGCTCCAGCCCTGCCATAAGGCCAGGCAGCATCTCCCCCCATTCCCAGGTTTGGTGTTCCACTGAAGGGCTCCCTGACAGCACTGACAAAAGCACCTTGCTCTTCCTATTGGGGCAGCTTGTAACACAGAGCAGGGGACCCTGCACCTGGAAAAAACTCAGCCACGAAAACCTGCACACCCCACAGCCTGCAGCCTCCTCATGGCTGACACCATACCTGTGTGGACGGTTTTGTGACTGGCAAGGTTCCCCTTGTAGCGGAAGGAGGCCTGGCAGCGGTCACACTTGTAGGGCTTGTCACTGTGGACTTGCAGAGAGTGTCTCTTGAGGGAGGCCTCCTCAGAGAACCGGCAGTCACACTCATTGCAGAAGAAGGCTCCATTCTCTATGAGGGCAGAGAGGAGAGCAATGAGATGGGCAGTGCGTGGGCCAGCTCCTCGATGGGTCACAGGACGGGCTTGGGGTGAAGAGGGGCAGCTACAGCAAGTGTTGCAACAAGAAGCTGAGTGCAGACAGATGTTTGCGGTCAATGGTGCTTGCACCATGCCATTACCTCCTGACTGCCTTGTACACACAGCAACAACATGCATGGTTGGAGTGAGCAAAGTCATGATGAGCCATCTCTCCTTCAGTGTGACACAAGCGGCTTCTAAGAAGTCAGTGTCTCACCTGGACATCTTTCAGAGAGGTCCCAAAGGCACTCAAGTTACCAGGCATCCTCCCAAAGATGGATGCTCAACTCTGGAGCAACTCCAGCACCTTTGGAAGCCTTAAACCTTTACATGTACAGATGTCTTCCTTGAGCATGGAAGACCATCATCATCTGAAGTGTAAGGCAGGTCACCCCAGCTGAAAGGTGCCTAACTCTTTAATGCTGTATGTAGCTTTGAGCATCACCACAATGGGGTTCCCTCTGTGGATCTCTGCCCATGCCACAGGTGACAATTCTGCATTCCCTCTCCCTGAGCTACAGGCAGATGGGTGCACAGATACTTGTCTCTGGGCTTGTGGAGTTTTGCAACAAGATTGCAAGCCTCATTATCTTAATTTCTCCAGATGTGCACATTGGGATCCCTGATAACGAAGATATCATGACAGATGCATGAGACACACCATCTTGCCCAATCCCCATTAAGGTCATTACATCTGCCAAGCTTGTTCTCCTGTGGTTCTGGTGGGGTGGGGTGCACTTGCTTCCTGCCCTTAGCTGCCAAGTTTGCAGCAGGCGACTAAATCCCTGCACAAGGTATGTGGATGGTGCTGGGGAAGGAAGGAAGCAATTCCCAGATGCGTGTGTCCCTCACATGCAGGCACACAGCTGGTCAGACAGTTAAGAGGGGACTGTAAAGCAACTTGTGACCCACCAGCAGCAGGGACAGGTCTGACTGCCTCTTCAGACACAAGGCACTGGGTGGACACCTCCCCAGACTGCACAACCACCTTGCCCATTGGTTGAAAAAGATGCAAGACTCACCGCAGCTGGAGTCAGAGTATTCAGATTGGGTTTCCCCCATCTCCTCTCCAAAATTTGAGCCAGGGGTATGAAGGCACATCTCAGCATGTTGTGGGGACTGGCAGCCACAGGAGCTGCACTTCGACGAATGCATGTACAGTGGGGACTGTCCTTCGCTGCTCCGAGGGGACCCATCCCGAGACCTGTGGAAGGACAGCAATGCACACAGCTGTGAGAAGGCTCTGGCTGTGCTTGAGATATTTGGGCCCTTGTTTGCACCCTTCCAGACGCAAGGGGCAGACGTGTTTTATGGCGACACTTCTGTGGTGAGATGCACAGCGTAGCCCTGATCAACAACAGAACCCTTAGTCTCAATCCTTCAGGTGCCCATCAGTAAGTGACCTCAAAGCTCTCTAGGAACATCCAGGTCCAGAGGATAGCATACTGTTTCCTGGTAGCTGGCACTGGCAGTTCCAATGCTTACAGGCAATCAAAAGCTTGAGGCACAGGGAGTCTGGTGAAAACCAGGCTGGGCAAATCGAGGCCCCAGAAACCATCCTGAGGTGCCAAAGTGAGCCAGGGATTCCTGATCCAATGCTCCCAATTCCATTGCCGGTCCAGGCTAGGGACGGCTGGCATCCAGCCAGTGTCACTGGCAGTGCTCCACCAAATGCAAAGGCTTCCACCTGCTCACGGCCAGACTCCCCATTCCAATGCTACAGCTATTTCACACACTTCCAAACCCTCACCAACAATGCAGGGAGTCCTATTTCTTGGGATGGTGGGGCAGGGAGAGGGGGGGCAGAAATCTTCTCACCTGTTAACAATATTGTTGAGTCTGCTTGCTTGTGGGATAGTAGAGTCTTCTCCATTCACACTCATCTTGGTGGGGGATTGCACATTGAGATGCTCTGGCTCCATGGACTGCTGGCATGTGGACATGGGCATGTAGGTACGAGGAGAGAGGGTTCCCATCTCATTCTGGTCAGCACTGTCTTGCTTGGTGTTCTGATTGAGAGAGTTGAGGACGATGAACTTGTACTTCTTCCAGTTGCAGGCTTTGGGGTCTGTAGGGCTCTTGGTGAAGAGGGAGCTAGAGTTCTGACCAATACGGGCATTCTTGCTGCTGCTGGACTCGGTTGGTGAGTTGGGCTGACAGTCTGACTTCTGGGGGCTCTGGGGGCTGATGAGTCCCTTGCGGTCCAGGGGGGTGTTGGTGGGCTCAAAGTGCTGGCTGATCTCATCCTCTGAAGAGGTCCGCTCCTCCTCTTTGGCCACTTTGTCACAAGAGAAATAGGGATTGTTCCGGATTGAAGGGACGACAGGTTTGGGGCCAGAGGCTACACTGTAGTGCATGTCGCTCCTGGCTTCTTCAGCAGCACCTTCTTTCGGAGCATAGATGGTAGCGTGGCACATGTTGGCCGAGATGTCAGTAATGGTTCTCATGTACTCAGTGGGGATTGTCCTGGAGCTGTCACATGGCAGGATCCTCTCCTTGGGAAAGGTACCTGCCCTCGAGAGTTCAGAGAGAGGCATCCTCATCTCTCGCAAATCATCATCCACAAGGAAGCTATTTAGAGGGAGAGGGCTGTATCCATGGTAGGAAATGGGGGATCCAGACAAACTGTTGATTAAGCCAGGTGCAAAGGCCCTCCCATTGCAGAGGGACCCACTTTGGAGAGGCAAGCCATTCTCTGAGACATCTCTGCTCCGGTAAGCCATCACATCTGGGTGGCTCAGCATCCGTCCAGCCAAAAACTCTTCTCTTGGTGTCTTCACAGCAGACACCATCTCTGCTTCACTGGAACCAGGCAAAAAGGAAGGAGACACAGTCATTTTCAGACCATAAGGATAAGTTTGCAGATACATTGTCAGTTCTCCCCCCTCCCACCCAAACACACCATCCCAGGCTCCCTGAAGTTCTCTCACAGCACTCACCTAGACTTGACAAACCTTCTGCAGGTATCAACCACGTGTTCCATCTGCAGGTACAGAGCTGTGGCCATCACAGACATGATATTGTTCTCCCTCAAGTTCAGGCGGGATGTATACATGAAGTCCAAGAGGATGCAAAACCCCTCAGGGTTAATTTCGGGGTCCAGATTGATGACGTTCAGGTTGCACTTGAGCTGGTCAGTGAAGATGCTGTAGAAGAGGCCACTGCAGAGAGGAGACAGGAGAGAAGGCGAGTGTTATGACAGTTCAGAGGAAAAAGAGAATTTTTCTGAAATCCCTTAGCATAGAGGGGTTCATGAATGGGAAGGGAAGAGGAGGCAATTACAGAATTCCCTGAGCTTCCCCCTTATTATCAAGCTTGGGTTCTCAGCTTAGTAAGCATCTTCTGCATTGCACTTTTCCCAACTGGAACAGCCTGCTTTTAGATCTCACCTGCTCAACAACTCCCCACTGTCTCCATTTAGAAATTCCCCCCCCCGTTGTTTTTCTTACCACCACCCCCTTCTCACCATGACTCATTTCTTTCAAATGACTCTTGGGGCATTCATGCTCACTCTTGAACCAGAAAAAAAAAAAAAAAAAAAGGGAAACGTTGGCAAAATATTGTTGAGATGTCTTAATAGTCAAGCCTTGACTTTTTCCAATCTTTATACTTTGTCAGCAGGAGACTCTGGAAGGTATCTGCCATCATTCAACTGGGCAATGGTGGGATGTTAATTAGCATTCACTAGGAGGCAATTCCAGTAATCTTAGGAGCTGGGAAGGGATTTCAGACCCCAGCAAGCTCAGATAAAAATCAGGAAAGGTGGGTGCAACCAGCACCCTGGGGGCCAGGTAGGAATAGCTCTAAAAACAGCAGCAGCAGTGGACATCATGGTCTCAGAGGATTCGCTCATGACAGTGAGCATCTTTTTCTCCCCACTCCTGTCCTGTCCCTGCAGAGTATTTGTGCTCTGCCTTCAGGGATGTGCCTCACTTCTGCTGTGCTCCTGTTTGTCTCAATCAGCAGATGTGGGCTTGCAAGGAGAGAGGTATGGGCATGCTCGGAGAAAGGTGTGGGCACTGTGCTGGAGGCAAAAGGCCTCAGCTCTAATCCTACTAAAAGTACCAATTTCTTGGCAGCCCCTTTTAATTCTGCTTCTCTGCCTCTCACCTGCAGGCCATCAGGACTGTTTTGTGGGCTCTGAACTGCTCCCTGTTCACAATGATGACAACATCAGTCAGGATATCCCGGCTTCTAAGGCGGTTGAGATTAAGGAGGACATCGCTCGCATGGCGGGTGAACTGGATGCAGCTGTCTGCCGGCGAGGCCATCTTGAATCTGCTTGAAACAGAAGCAGGAAGAGGATGAGAATGGAGAAGCAGCTGGGCAAGTACCCTAAAACCAGCAAAGAGACAGCTGCTGCTCTGGGATGTGCTCAGATGGGTAACTGCTGCTGTTAGGGACAGCACCAGCTCCTTGGTCCCAAGGCAAACAGCCCTGCACCACAGTGAGCACCTGCCAGGCTGCCCAGTGAGGTCTCTTGGCCAACAGCGAGACCTGGCATGTCTCAGTTCCACCCAGCAAGCTGGCAGGTGAAGGTAACCAGACCCTCCTGAGGATTAGCTAACCGGCTTCTCTTTCTCCCTGCCTCGCCCATGGCGGCTCCACCCCAGCCCACTCCTCCCACCACCACTTGCATTCACCTCTATGAAGTTACCAACACAGCTTTCAGATCTTCTTTAGGAGCCATCCCCCTCACTTGTCTGCTGGCTGGCTGTAAATCCAGTCACGGGAATCAAAACAAACCTTAAGTTCCCAACTGAAGCTGAAAGATTTCAACATCTGGAAAATCCAGGCCACGGTGGATCAGGAAACTACTTTCCTGCTCCCAAGTGGTGGCCACTCTGGAGAAGACCTGTCCACAGCTTCTCAATGAATTGGTGGTGGCAATAAGGAGTAGAACTCATCTAACCTGCTGGGCTTCTACCCACACCACAGCCCAGTCTCTCCCAATGAGCAAAGCTTGGGTTAGCCAAGGAACATGAAGCCTTCCCCAACACAACACCTGTTGACCCATCTCAGAGGTGTCCTCCCAACTAGTACCCAGGAGAGCCCACATCTCCCTGTGCCTGAAGTTTGGGCTGGAATGTGCACTTTAGTGTCAAATTCCTTTATGATCAACCCCCTCCCACAACCATGACTCCTCCTCCTTCCCCAGTGGCATATGAACGTACAGTATTTTCTACAGAGCAGCTGCTCTCCTGAAAACAAATTCCAGCTGGGTCTAATGAAACATTTCATTCAACATGGTGAAGGGAAGTGGGGGGGGATGTTAGGAGAGTAAGCACAAAATTTAAATTTACATACCCAATGCCTCAATTCACAGTCCAAAAGTTTCTTTCAAACCTACAAATAAAGCACAAGAAAACAAACACCACATTAGCTGGTAATTACGCACTGGCCATGGCAGGACACGGGCCTGCTGTTTTGCTCCAGTATCAGTTGGATAAAAGCTAGAGATAACAAACCTTCTACTCTCCAGTAAGGTTAACATTTGTTTCTTCCGGTACTGTACGTTCTTATCACAACCACAGACTTTGAGAATCCAATCATAGCTTCTCCCACACCCTCTAGCCCAAACCATGGGCGTGTGCCAAGGAGATTTTAATTTCCATGACTCAGGAACTTAAAGGCAGGTGGGGAAGGGAAGTCAAGCGAGAATTTTCTCACCACTTCTTTCGGAGATAACTCTTCTGCCAAGATCGAATTCCCAGCAGTGCCGCATCCAAGACCAATGCCCTATTCCCAGCACCTTGTTATCAGGTGTGACTTACACACAATCATCTGCTGCCGTTCTGCTCAGAAACCTGGAAAGAGCGTGAATCCAGTACCCAAAAGAGCTACTGCCCTTCGCAGAATACCCGCACACTCCAGCCACCGGTGAAAACACCCTGGGACGGGACTGACAAACAGACTTAGGAGGATATGGGCGTCAAGTACCAAAGCAGCTTGGCCAGGATTGCATAGGAAGCCAGTGGCGGAGACGGATGACGACCCAGAACAAATGTCTTCCTCTGGCTCCTGGGAAAGCCTTCCCCTAAACCACAAGCTTTGTCTCCAGCTGCTGACTTCACTGGCAACGTGGCTGGGGAAGCCTGGCAAGCTGGGGCATTAACCGCCTTCCAGGACTCACACGATTACTCCCAAATTTACTTAAACCCAACAAAGACAATTGACCTGGCACCAATGCAGGAAGAAGGTGCTCAGCAGCCACCCCAGCAGGGACAAGCATAATAAGCAAGTGAACCAACAAACCGCAAGATGTTCATCACACTATTTGAAGGACTGACCCCCAAAAATGGATGAAGACGGTAAGACTGACAGAGAACCCATCCAGCTCTGTGAGGACACGCATCCCCTTCCCTCTCCCTTGTAAGAGACGTGCGTATCTGTAGCCCAAACACCTCCTCACATCCTTGGAGACACCAGGGTGGGATGAAGGGGTGAGATTTAAAGCAAGGTATCATATGCAAAACCCAGAGAGGTGTCTTACAGCCCCATTGCAGCCATCAAATGCAAATCTGCTCTGAGCCTGGCTAGCTTAAAACTTTAAGCACATACAAAAAGTGACTCATTTCCCAAATACTGCAGACTCTGACCTTTCTGTACACACTTGCTGCCAGCCGCTCGCTACCGTCAATCGCAAGCCAAGGGACTCGCAGCACTCTGCAAGGAGCCCAGCACGCATCTGTGTGTCCATATGAGCCCATGTATGGATTTGGGGGAGCCAGGCGGCAATCCCAACCCCATCCGCGCCGGCAGATGCGCTCCCGGAGACTGACCCCGGTGTCACAGACGTGGGGAGGTGACCCATCCATAAATCAACAGAGTTACTGACTGTGAGTTGAACTCTGCGCCCCTGTGCATCACGTGAGAAGCTGCTGTTGTTGCCGAATTCCCTTACCCACATGAAGGCCGCAGCGCTGTCCAGTGAGACACCCGGCACCTCTCCCAGTGCTGGACCCCAGCTCAGCTCTCTCCCCACCCTCCCCACTGACCCCTCCCCAGCGCAGTGCTGCTGCAACGCCCACGGCCCCAGGAACCCAGCGGGCAGGTGCATCCCAAGCAGCTCCCGGCTGCAGGATGTGGGCATGAAAAAAGGGAAAGGAACCTTCCTTCCCCTCGCTGTGGCGAGCCGGGTTAACCCTGCCCCTCCCGGCCTCTGCACAGCACCAGCTCTGCATCCCAGCACGGCAGGATGCTCTGACCAGAGACCAGCAGAAAAGGGGAGAGCAACAGGGATCAGTGACTAGTGATGGGGAGCAGAGAAGACCACCATGGCCAACCACGATCTTCACCATCCCTACCCCCCCTCAAGTCCCACGCGACTCCCCCAGGCTTAGCTGGGGCCAAAGCATTACCCCAAGCCCCCCCCTCCAGTTTTCCTGCCCAGTACCGTGCAGGTGCGGGTTCTCCGGCAGTGCTCAGCGCTGCTCACCGGGTCCTGCTGCGCCCGGTGAGGAAGATCGGGGCCAGACGCGGGGCTCATTTCGGGGCTGGCCGCATGGGACTGTCACTGCTGCTGCCTTCCAGGAAGGCAATGGGTCTGCCCCAGCGGTTCAGGGAACGGCCCTTCCCTGCCGGCACCTCCCCGAGAAAACCCATTCCTGGAAGGGAGCCCAGGGCTGGCTCTGCTCTCCCAGCAGCCAGCTCTGTGAGCATGAGGAGGGTGCACCTGCATGTGGGGGAACCCCTCTCAGCTCCATCCCATGCAATGGGGAGACTTCTGCAGCTCCCCCAGCCCCGGGCAGAAGGGACAACCGGGGACCTTCCCCTCCTCCCCCTGAGTCCATCTTTCTGCCATGCACAGGGAACCCCTCCATTCACCCACTCTCCATTTATAGGGAATCCTTTTTTATCCATCCTCCTCCCACCCTGTGCACAGGGGAGACTCATTGCTCCCCTACCACTCTTTGCATGGGGGATACCTTGTAGGTCTTTGCCTCTCTCCCACCCCCAAATGCATAGTCTAGGGGAAAGCATTGATCACTCCCCCTCCCTGGGCCCCGGTCTCCTACCACTCCAGAGCCTGCAGCACCGACTCCCTCACGTCACCCCGGAGGGGTGGCTGGGTGAAGTCTCCCTTCCCCACACAGCCTCATCCCACACAGTTCTCTGAAACTGCCCGCCCAGGGGAAGCTCCATCCTGCCCCCCCCCCCCCCATCCTTCCGGAACCGGGCAGGGTCCCAGCCCCCCGGGG
>JAAGNO010025498.1:0-24823 GCA_033439905.1 Ceryle rudis | reverse complement strand
CCTGAGCATCTCCAGGTCTCCCTGGTGTCCCTGATGTCCCCAGAGACCCCTGAGCATCTCCAGGTCTCCCTGGTGTCTCCAATGTCCCCAGGGGTCCCTGAGCATCTCCAGGTCTCCCTGGTGTCCCCGGTGTCCCCAATGTCCCCAGAGGTCCCCTGAGCATCTCCAGGTCTCCCCAGTGTCCCCAGAGGTCCCTGAGCATCTCCTGGTGTCCCTGGTGTCCCTAATGTCCTCAGAGATCCCTCGAGCATCTCCAGGTCTCCCTGGTGTCCCCAATGTCCTCAGAGGTCCCCCGAGCATCTCCAGGTCTCCCCGGTGTCCCCGGTGTCCTCAGAGGGCATGCACTCTCTATTTTTTGTAATGTAAGTAAATGAGCAGATGCTATGGGACTGATTCTAAAATACACTTCCTATGTTATGCTACATTTAGTACTCATTTATTTCAAGTTACAAACTGAAAGAACCTAAAAATTTTCACTCTGAGTTTGACAAAATATGCCAGCTGCTCCACAAAGAAATAACTTTCTAAATCTTACCTAAAAGAGAGTGGGGATGGCACACAAGAGGAGTCTCAAATGTCAGAGAATAAACGCAAGTACTTGGCTCAGACACATAAGCCAATTTATTACTCTTTCCACAAACAAGATGAACCTAAACATCGGTAAAAACAAAGGTGAGCGAAACACCTCCACATAAAACAGGACCAGCACTGATGATCAATTTGCTGTCTTCCAGTGCTAGCAGATTAATTTTTGCACAGCACTGTCATGTCAAAGTTTACACTGCTGTTAACCACAGAATCATAGCAAACACATCTTCAAATTATTTTATCAAATGTGAATGTTGCTTCCTCTAATAGGAAATAATCCCCCCCCCACCTGTCACTGTCCTTGGACTCCCAAGCAAGCACTGCTTCCAGCAAGAACAAGAGTGAAAAGGACAGTGAATAGGACACCCTTTAGAACCTCATCCGACATAAATGTAACTCACTGAAATTTTAGTTCTGTCTGATGTGCTAAATAGGAACAATACACATCCAGCTTGTAGAAATTTGTTTTCCTGTTTAAACTTGCAGCACCACTTTTTTCCTGCCTGTTCAAAACTAAATGCCAGTGAAAGATTGCAATCACAATAGGAACTGTCATACAAGAATAGTAGTTCTTTCTGCAGCCCCTACGGCAGTGTTAACAAGGCACCTCCATTACAGTACAGAGTATTTTCATTTTGTCCCTTATCCCATCTTCACAACAGTTATTATTTCAACTATATATCCTTCTCTCAAGTATTGTAGTGTCATTCATCATTGTAATAGCTAAGCATCTTTTATACAAAAAGCAGCCCATTGTCAGCTATACGGTCATCTTGCTAACTCTTCTTCACAATGGTGATCTAGGTCACCAGGGAACATGAGGTTTAATTCATTATATCTGTACAACTGTGCAATGAACTGAAATGGGAGGTAGAAAAAGAAAAACATTAATAAAAAAATAAAGGATGTGCGCAAATCATGTGCCACACAATGGGCAAATCTCAGACACCCCTCCTTACATTCTAGTTGAAAAGCTACTTGTCTCAGAGAACGAATGTGAAAAGCAACATTTTAGCCACTCCACAAAGTAAAAATTTTAAATTTTTCTTTAAATTGTACTCACACCAGAACTATTTCTCTTGAGTTGGTTCCTCCGTCACTCCCATATATTTGATTGCTGCCTTAATTCTTGTATGCCCTTCCCTCTTGTTTTAACACCTTATTTAACTTGTCAGCATGCTATGTTAACTGCCTAATTCTTTCCCCTCCTTTTTTTCCTGGATGTTCTTAGCACAACAGGCTGGCATCTCAAATTCAACAAAGAGCTCTTTTTCTTTCTTTTAACTCACATAAATTACAAAGCACTGTATGTTTCTGCTGTAATGATAATACCAGAATATTCCACTTTATGAAGGAAAAAAAACCCCACAAACGGTTAAAAGTAACCGATGAGAATATGTAAACTTCTTCAGAATTTTATCCTCATTTTAGCTTCTGTCCTCCATCCATTCACCTAGCTTCCACAGGAATGCACCTTTGTGTTATACATCACATCTTACATGATGGCTTCTTCAAAGTAGAAATGTTTCAGTCTGTAGTGTCATGTGTGTGCAGAAAGTCATGCTGTCTGAATTAGCATAGTCTAGGTTATTATACCTTTGTCTGCCTGCTCTTGGTTTCACATGAGTCTCCTTCTCTCATCCACATTCCAATAAATGTGTTGTTGTCAATTTCCCATTCATGCCAGATTCTGAAAAAAACCAAGACATCATTTTATTTTAAGACACTGGAAAGAAGAAGGTGAAAACTCAGGAAGAAATCCAGGAATACTCTTATACCATGTTCAATTTAACTGTATATATCTCATTTTCTTTGTCGCAGTATTTCTACTTCTTCCAGACAAGACCTTATAAACAGTGTAGTTTGTTATCCAGGCTGCTATAATAGGGCACATCAACATTACCTTGAGGGCACAGTTTTGGATCAGCTTTCAGCTTGCAAACCATTTGCACTTACAAATCTGTGTTTAAATTCAGTAAAATAAGTTTACCCAGTAAAATAAGTTCATCAATCAATCACTCAACAAATTCCATGATGCTAAGTAACTTGTGCAACTTGGATTGTCTACAGGATTTTTAGTGTTGGTAAGAGCACCTACAAAAACTAGTCTCTACTTCTGCTAGTCCTAAAGCAAATGATACTGTCAGCATCTTGATGTGCCCTTTTCCTCTCATATTGGCTAAATTTTGTGCACATAGGAAAAAAGAAACATCTATATAAAAAAATATGTAGAAAGGTAGTAATTTTAAAGCAGTGCTCTTATTTATAATGAATAATATAGTATTTATAATTTATAATTACATTTATTTTAGGTCTTATGATTTGGATACTCTGGGGTCTGTGAATACTTTGGAATACTTTTTTGGGTCTACACTGAGTCTTTTATAACCTTTCATTAAATACGTTTAACACAACCACTAGCATAAAGCACATTTCATTCTGGAAGGTTATATTGATCAAAGTGAAAATAGTTAACAGAGATGAAATCTTTGTTAATATAAGCTTACACATCATTGAATTTCTTGCATGAATATACCACAGCTGCAGATGGCACTGGTTATCAATCAGCTTCCAGCTAAAATAGGAGGTTAGTATTTATCAACAAAAACAATCTGAGTTTTTCAAGATGGAGTATTTTTATACATAATACCTTGGGAACTAAACAGCCTAAGATGACCAATAAAAAAAAAAATAATCTTAATTTTAAAACTGCCTCTTTCTGACAACCTATAACATGGTCTGCTAATAACACAGGTAAAACTTAAAAGGTCTAAAAGCCTCACCCTAAAATCCCACTATAGGCATTCCATCGAAAAGTCTGTTCATGCTGAGTGACATTATGGAAAGGACAAAACTCATACTTGTACCTTAAAAAAAAAAAAAAAAGTTTCAGACTGAAATCAAAACCTAGTTCATTCTTAATAAATATAAAGAATGAAATATCCAAAACCATTACTCACGTAGATTCCACAAAACTGAAACACTTGCCAGCAAGCCTAAAGAGATGTGTAGGGCCTAAAAACACCGCAAAATGACATGAAGGAAGAATAATATTTTGGTTAAATTTAAGCAAGTTACTGTGGTGACAAAACTGCAAGGAGGATGTGACAAATTTTGTTTTCTGCTGTACATAAGGAAATTTGTATCTTCCATATGGATTACTGCAAGTTTCCACTAGTTTTCATCACAATCTTTAGCATTTTTCATCTTCAATACTCAGTGAAATAGATAAACCTCTTTCTATGACAGAAATAAGAAACTTGTACACAAACAAGTATTTGGAGGCCAGACCCACAGAAGGAATAATCAGTGCAAATCTTGCTAAACTCTATCACTGAAATCACTAGAAGTCTTGCTTGACAGCTCTCTGTCCCCAGAGTTATCCAAACCCCTCAAATTCAAGCCCATTTGCTCAGAATTGCCTTCATGGTCTGGTCCACTTAGTCTGTAACAAGGTAAACCTTTCAGAGTCAAGGAGGTCAGCAGTTACAGTTCTCCTGTGGAACTGACCACTCCAGCCTTGCTGTCAAGGGAATCCAAGACTTGTCATTCAAAAAAAGAGCCAAAAGTTTTGAACTGTTTAAGTCAGTGTTTGAGGTTAGCAGAGAGAGAGGAACTATTTTGTGTGGTTTACTCTTCATTCAGTGCTTATTTTATCTACTCTCCTCCATATATGGTCTAGAAATCTTTAAATTCCTGCCTATTTTGCTCAAGTGGTGGATTTATAGTGCAGCAGTGAGGCTTCGTGTGTGAAAATGAGCCTCTTTTTTAAAAAAACAATTTTTGAGTGTTAAGTACTATCAGATCACAGAATCACAGAATTATTGAGGCTGGAAAAGACCTCTGAGGTCATTGAGTCCAGCCTATGACCTAACACCATAACGTCAGCTAAATCATGCCACTAAGTGCAGCATCCAATCTTTTCTTAAACACCTCCAGGGATGGTGTCCATTCCAGTGTTCTATCACCCTTTCTCTGAGAAAGTGCTTCCTAATATCCAAACTAAACCTTCCTTGGAGCAGATGATGGGATGACTTCCATACGGTAATCGCAGGGTTGTTAGGGATTGTTTCAAGAAGAAAAACAGCTTTTAGTAAGGATCAGAAGCATCTGTGACTGGCTCAAAATACACAGAATAAAACATATGGATAGCGCTGTCACAAAAGCAGTCCAAACCACTCTTGGACATGGAACACTCAAGAGATTAAGCCAGGCTTTAAGCCTTCAGAAGCACAATAAAAAAATACTTGCTCATGCTTATTTTCCATTATGCTTATAAAATGACAAATAAAATTAGTCTTTGTCTGCATAAAGTCAATGTAGCCTATTTTGCAAACAGCTGTCACTAACCGATGAAATCCGTACAAAGGAAGTAACGCTTGCATATACCTGATACTGCAGATGGGGACATCTTTGGCTGAAGCCTATTTGTTTGAGGCAAGAATGGGTTATTCAACCTTTCAAAAGAAGGAAAGTTAAACGTTTAAGACTGAGTTATGTATCTGTCTGTGGTTATTTACACGCACAGAGAGCCCGCCCGTGTCCCAACGCTTACAGTCACGCTCGACGCACGGGGAGCACCGACCCCCGCCCGCGGAGCCACCAGCGGGGTCGGCTGAAGCGCTCAGGCCCGGCCCGGCCCAGAGCGGCAGATGAACCCCAGCGCGGCTGCGTCGCGGTACACGGGGAGCGGGTGGCCACGTACCCGAACGTGTTCGGCTCCTCTACGATCTTCATCTTCCCCGCCGAGGCGAAGAGACCTGCCGAGCAGAGAGCGGTTGGCTGCAGCGCGCGGGCAGGGCGACCCCCCCGGCGCGCCCGCTCGCTCTCGGCTGGCCTCCCACACTCACCTAGCGCCGCGCCCAGGGCCGCCAGCAGCAGCCGGGCAGCCGCCATCGCCTCTTCCGCTGGAAACGGAAGAGCGCGGGGCCACGGAGAGACCGCGCCGCTCCGCCCCGGCGCGGGACTATGGATCGCGGCCGGCGCGCGGCCCCGCGGAGGCGCGGTCGGCGCAGCTCTCGCAGTCTCGACACCTTCGCGGCGGAAGCGGAGGCCGCGCTGAGAGGTGCGGGAGCGCGCTTCAGCGGCCGGGCAGAGCGGCGGCGCGGCCGGGTCGGGCGGGTTGCCGCTGGGCACTAATGCGCGTCTGCTCCTTTCAGCTTGCCTGGAGGGTGAGGGGGCCGCGGAGGGGCGCGCCCCGGAGGAGAAGTTCCCCTGCTCCCTTGCCATGTGGGAGCTTGGACACTGCGATCCCAAGAAATGCACCGGGAGGAAACTGGCCCGAAAAGGGTTGCTCCGCACCCTGCGCCTCCGCCAGAGATTCCCGGGCCTCGTCCTCAGTCCTCTGGCTACCGAGTACGTCTCTCCAGCTGACAGGTAAGTTCCCGGTGAGTCTGCACAGCGGAAGTGCAGGCTGTGAGGAAGAGCACTTGGTTTAAATGATGCAGTGATGGTGTATTAGGGAGAACATTTTAACCACTGATTCATGGCCAAAACCGTGCTGCAGGGTGAATTCGTCTTTTCTGTTACATTGCACTGATGCGTGAACATGAGAAACAGAGCCATTGTATTCAATCAGGTTAATGTTTTTACACAGCTGGTATCAGGAGGAAAAAAAGCATCTGTAGATCCCAATGAGAAACCAAAGTATGTGCTTTGTAGGTTAATTTATTCAGAATCATGGGCCTATAGCTACTGTATCCTTTATGATTCCATATTAAAATTCTTCGACTAAGCAACAGAATACAGTAACTAGAAAATTTATTTGGGGGAAATGTTCAGATTTTTCTAAAAATGTGCCTGCAGAATTATTATAAGTATGTATTAATTCAGAGAAAAGATTAATATTTAGAAGCTAGCAGAGAACCAGTAAACTTTGGTACCTTTAAGAGTGCAAACATTGCTATTAAGCACACTTCTCTGTCACATTTTTAAACCTACAATTTTGCACTTTGTTTGAAATGTATGGATAAACCTTTTTTGCCACATTCATGCTCAGAGAAGCATGTTGTTATTCTCCTTGCATCTGTACTTCAGATCATTGTAAATTGTATGCTTTTTGATTGACAAAGGGAGCAGGTGTAGGCAAATTTGTTGCCAGTGTAAAGGGGCGCTTGTAATTCTCACTAACTTATTTTATCAATATAACAATTTTTCAATAACAGTGATGTTTCTTTTTACAGGCATGTCATTGCTCAGAGTGGCATTGCAGTCATAGATTGCTCATGGGCCAAATTAGAAGAAACTCCTTTTAAGAGAATGAGAGGAAGTCATCTCCGGCTCCTGCCTTACTTAGTAGCTGCAAATCCTGTTAACTATGGTCGGCCATGCAAGCTGTCCTGCGTGGAAGCTTTCGCTGCAGCTTTTTGCATCGTTGGTAGGCTATAATGGTCTGATGTGAAACACATTATCAGCAATTCCTACATCCTTAGTAAATCAGAAGAAATGATCTGCAATAGAATAAATGGTGATGCTGTCCTACTATGGTCATCACTTCATCACTTGGTTCAGTTTGGAATCAGATTGTCTGGCTTTCTTCCGAGTACTTGTATCTCATAGCATCGAGGTATCTGGGGGGGTGTTCATATCAGCTGCTAAACAAGAAACAAATTGATGATCCTGGTTTGTCAGGCCCTTAATGTTAGAAAAGTTGATAAAAAAAACCTAGAGAAGACAGAGGGTGAATCCTTAGGCACCTTTATCTTAACAAGTGGTAGCAGCTATCTGTTAATAGGGTGGGTTCTGGTTAAGAACAAAAGAACTTGCCCCTTCTTGTTCTCATCACAGAACTTTCTTGACAACTGGAGACGTGCTGTACTATGCTGCAGACAAATATTACCCTCTGAAAGTATTTTATGTACACCTACTCTCTTGCTGGAGGACTGTGGGAGCTAGAGCTTGAATCATTCATTACCTGTACAAAATCTTTTTATATAACACTCACTGAAAGACCATGAACTTGGATTCAATTAGATATTTCAAGTTAAACTGCAGTTTGAAAATATTTTTATCTTTTTAAAAAATCTGAATCCCTGAACACTGAAAAAATGCTGGCAAACATCTCACTACTGTAGTGATACATAGGTATGTAGTAAATGAAAACTGGTAATTTATTTTCTGTTTCAGGATTCCCAGACCTAGCCACTATTCTTCTAAGGAAATTTAAATGGGGTAAGGCATTTATTGACTTGAACAAAAATCTCTTGGAAAAATATGCTGCCTGTCATTGCCAGGAAGAAGTGCTGAGAGTTGAAAAGGACTTCTTAGCCAGTGTCCAAGAAACAAAAGATGAAGAAATAGGTAAGAGAAGCCAGACACACCACATGCCCCCTTTTCCTAATTTCCATACAATCTTTTCCTTTAATCTCATGAAAATATTGGTAGAGAATAGGAGCTTTGTTGAGATACCTTGTTCTGTCTTTATACTGTGTATTCTTCCCATAAGCAAGACCTATAAAGACAATGAAAACAGTTATTATAATAAGTACAGTAGTTTATTCCCAAAGTCTTCCAGTAACTTACTGGTATCCCAGTATTGCAGGCTATATTCACAGGCATGCTTGGTCTCACTCATAGCAGAACAAAAAAAAAGCCAAAACAAACGATCAAGAATGTGTGAAGAAATATATTCCTCATTCGTTTTCTTTTCACAGTGGTTAAGTCTCATAAGAAAAGGCAAGGGGATCACACTGTAAGGAGGTGGTAGGCAGCCTTTAGGCACTCTGATCTCTTTGCCCTGACATGCAAGACTGAATCATCCAGTTGTTTGGTGGAAGCCTAACTACAGTTAAAACAACTGAAGATAGTTCTTAAGGGGCAACACTACAATGCCAAGTAGCAGCACACTTTCACTCGCAACCCTAGGTCTTTTCTGGCTGGACTGGGGTACCAAAGCTATCGTGCCTTGTTTAACTTTTCTGAGGTAACAGTTCTCCCCAGCTGGGTAAGCCAAAGTAAATCTAGCCCTAGCCTTAACTCAGCAAGAGTTAACCTGGGCATCTATACTTCTAACTTATGACCCAACTAGATAGCCCTTTTACAACAAAACCATTCTGAAAACACCCATGTTTTCTTACCAAAAGCTTTAGAAACCTATGTTGTAGGTCTGACTACCCCTGAAGAGCTACTGAACCCTGGGGGGGGGTACAGGTCACAGAGCATGGAAGAGTGAAAAGACTAGAATGAGGGGGCAAGACTTGGCCATTGTTTCCCACCTCCCCTGGTTATTGGCCAAAGTATGATAAACTTACCAGAAAGCTGAACTATCATCCCTATGCCTTCCCCTCCGTGTCAGAGATTACTGAAAAGTAAAATTAAGGCAGAGAATTAAAATACGCTGTCTTCATCACTGTGTGTATTTTTTCCTTTTTGCAGACCCATTTGATGTTGACTCGGGAAAAGAATTTTCTAATCCAAACAGATCAATCAATTCCCCAAGGTAATGATATTTCATATAAATACTTTTTTCTTACTGTAAAATGGTTTGCTTTTATAATGCTGAAAAATATTTCCAGACTAGCACAAAGTAAAGAAGAATCCGAGGACAGCGTGAGCACTCCAGATAATGCCACTGAAAGCAGCGACGAGAGCAGTCCAGATGATCGTGGTACTCTATAATAAAGTTGCTGCAGCAGCCAATAAATCAACTATTTGATAAGTTAAAAAAAGAAAACAAAACAAACCCCACAAAAAAAAAAAAAAAAAAAAAAAAGCCAACCAACCACCACCCCCTGGAACGATCCCAAAGAGTTGTAACATCTTGTATAATTAAATTTTTGTGTGAACAGTTAAAGAAGCAAATTACTTCCTTTAGGTGAACATCAGGCAATATATGGGTATATACATCTGTTTATGCACATAAAGGCTTTAGATTATTTCATTGCTAGATAATTGTTTATGGGAAGTCTAAGTATTATGTAAAGAGCCTGAAGCTTGGTTACAAGTTAAAAACCCCTATCTGTTCTCATTGATGTGTCCGGAAAGTGGTTTATAAGGATTACTTTTACCTAAAAGTATGTTAAGTGAACCTTCTAACTTCTGGGCTATATTTCAACTGCAAAACAAGACTAAGTTATTGTCCTGCTCAGGGTACCTACCACATGAAGAGCCTCTTAACTTTTTCCAGCTTGAATCTGCCCTATGTATTTCAACTACATCTAGCTTAGAGTAAACTGACTACCTAAGTTGAAAGCGGGGGGGAAATGTTTGCTTGAATTGTTTTAACATCTCAGTACATATTTTCAGAAACCATACATGCTATTTTTTTTATTTACTCTGATAGACAGTTCTAAGCAACATACAGTGTTTTGGGACTTTATATTCAGAACTGTACCATCAAATTTCTGCTAATGGGTTCAGCAGTGTTATCCACTTGCATTATTACTTGAAGTCAGAAATACACATCTGGCCTTTAAAGATTTGTGTTAGAGACTCATTAGCACTAGTATCTTAGTTCACTTTTCCATATGCTCGACAGCTTGTATAGTGGAAATGCAGCTGTTAGCAGTTGTTTTCTGTACATTTAACTACAATGCTTTTCTGAGTTTCCAACACCCAACTGGAATTTATTGAAACCTAAACTTCATCAGTTGTTCAGGAGAATAGAAGTTACTAAGTACCGTTACAGAATCACTGAATTGTGGTTGGAAAGGACCTTGTAGATCACAGAGTCCAACCATACCTACAAGAATAAACACCACCTAAATACCTGACCACTAAAAGAAAACACCACCAAAACCCAACACGCAAGCCCCCCTGCATGCCTGGCCCTAGAGCATGCTGTGAAGCACCATGTCAACTCTACCTCCAGGGATGGTGACTCATAGTGTTACCTTCATATATACATGTTCAAGTCACAGCATGATTTTCACCTTTTAACCCTCTTCTATGAGAGAGTAAGATTAATTGCTAGTCCTACTGGAGCTAGAAGGGGGAATCAAGAGTAGCAGTTTCAGTGGTACAAATATTCCATTTCCCTTTAAAAAAAAAAAAAAAAGGAAAAAAAAGGCCAAGTAAAGGAATTTGACAGAGAATCTTCTCCCTTTAACTCAATTTTGCATTTACTCCCTTTCCCACCCCAAGTCTTTCCCAAATCGGCTGTTGTAACAAGGTTTTCTAGATAGTAACAAGGAAGCAATTGTACACAATTTTAAAGAACTGAATAATGTGAAATGATAGCTGTTCTGAATTGGGGGAAGACTTTTGTTATAAAGCTATTGTAATCAAATGCAGACAAGCAGAACAGATCTGAGAACAGAGCTGTATCACACTTAGAATAACTTAGTCTCTAGCAGTAGCCATTTTTTTAATAACAAAAGCACTGAAAAAGCTACAGCTCAGATGGAACAAAGCTTTTTACACTTCATTTGTTTTGCAGAATGATTTTGACTAAAAATGCTATTAAAAAGTGAAAGTTTAATAGAGGGCATATCAGCTTGACATACATGAAAATAACTTACATAATTTAACTGATTTCCTTTACAGAAGGAAACAGTAATTGCATAGAGCACATCCTTTTCCTAAAAGCTATATACATTGACATAAGGAAGAAGGCACAGAAGTATTTCTGACAAACAAGTACCACTGAAAGTCCTCAGTTGCTATAGATCCCCTTGCATTCCTTGGACAGCTTCTATTATTGTTCTTATCAGTTTAATGCTTGTGTTATTTTATGTTAACATGGTCACACCAGTGTTTTGATCCCTTTATGCACAGTAAGCAACTGGTCTCTAGCTAGTTAGAATTCCATGAGCTGTTTAAGGAACTGGTCAAAAGCTGACTAGCTGCAATTACCCCTCAAGGGCCAAAGAAGGGCCACATTCATTTTAGGGGTAAGGTCAGAGAAAAGAAATGAAGACACCATCTAAATAAAAGGTAAGTGCAGCATCATAGGCCTTAAAAACAGGACTTGCACTGAATTGTGTTCAGAGCCATTTCAATGGCAGTCTTTTAATCATTTTAATGAAGATAAATGAAACAAAGCCCTTTATATAAACAGTTTATTTACTCTAAACAGCAACACAGACAGAACGCCATATAAACACAAAGGAAGTGATGCAGAATAAGGATGCTGGCTGACTTTGGATCTTAGAGGCTCTTAAGCAATACCAACCTAGTTTCTGAAAGATAGAAAAACAAATTCAGGGAGGGAAGGGGGTGGAGGGTATGATGTTTTTTCATACAGCCAGCTAGAGGCTAAATATAGTTCTAACATTTTAAAGCATGCCTGCATCAGATAGCAAAGTAACTAGAGATACTAGTGAATTTATAGAAGTATAAAAGTTTATAATTTTACAGCAGTTGAAATACTGACATCAATATTAAAATAAAAGCAAGTTTTACATAACAATCAAAAATACAAAAGACTGAAGGAAGAGACCCTGTATGAAAAAACTGGGGGCAATTCAGCAAATTTAGAACTGTATACAAGTGGCGAATATGGAAAATGGCACACATACAACCCCCTCCCCTAAGTGGATATTAATTGTACATAGCAACATTAGATTTTGCAAAAGTTTTGTAAACAAATTCTTGCCAAACCAATCCCTTCCTTTTTAAGATGCTGCATGACAGATGCTTATGATGGTGCAAACTTCTTGGCTTGTGCTCGAACCCTCTTTTCATATTCCACTCTGTTTTGGCTAAATAGAAGAGAGAGAGAAAGAGTAATTACAGCTTGAGAAGTGAGATGCCATATTTACTGTTCTTCTATTTCTCTTCAATATGAAACTTAAGTCATTGCTGAAGGCAAAACCATTAGGAATTAATTGAACGCTACAGTATAGTAAAGGTTTTTCTGGACCATTACTCTGATAATTTCCTTTGCAGGGAAATAAGGTACTGTTTAAGTAAGTACTTCCCAAACCTCATCTGTTATCAAATGATTGTACTACCTGACTTCCTATCCTACCAGTCTCTTTGCTCCTGCTCTTTGTATCAAAGCCAGCTATACCTTCATACAAGTATTCTTAGTCATGTGAATCTAAGTTTCGCTCCCCATGTTAAGACCTGAGGTCATTACCAATAAATTCCAGTTTCCTAACAGCACAAAGTGGTTGATAAGAGCAGTTCACTAACAGTTGGTGGTGGACTTCATATGATTTTCATGTATCACCCTTATTGCTCTGGGGAGAGAGGGGAAACACTCTTTAAGAAATGAGAAACTGTTAATGGCATGCTAATTTCAACCTTTATCTCTGCAGACCCTGACTCACAATGTTAGGTTTATCCTAACCTTCAGTTGAAAAAAAAAAAAAAACCAACACAAAAAACCACCACCAAAAACTATCACAACATTTTGAAAAGAAACAACCCCAAAAAACCACACACAAAGAAAAAAACAAAAGCAGAACAACCAACCATCAACAAAAAAATATCCCCACTATGGTTCACTAAATCTAGCATACTTGCTACAGATTGATTAAACAAGCAAGTACTACTTCAGGGAGCTATGACCATTAAGCCTCAGACTCAACACATAAAAGGGCAAGTTCTTTATTTCCTATTCTTCTGCCAACAAGGGATGGTAGTAGCTTAGTAGAGCATCCATTTACATTCAATGCCATATTTTATATTAGCTGTCAGAAGTGTCAGTCAAGAGCTAAACAAAAATGTTACCATTACTCTTGTGCCAAAGGTAGTTTACAGTGACTAGATTTTGCAGACAGCTTTGCAGTAAACTTAACTTACTTTCAGCTATGAAGGCTTGCTGCAGTAAAAAAAAAAAAAAAAAAAAAAAACAAAACCCACAACAAAAACAAAGCAGCAAATTATATCCTCAGAAGTTGACCGTTTTGGAGGGAAGAAGAAACGAAGCCAATTGTGGTCACATCCAATGAATAATTACTAGCAAGCAGACTGAAAATATTCTAGTTTCTTCTCACAAATTTACAAAATTTTATTCTAAATTTTTATTGCATTGTCACATGAGAACACAACCTAGCTGCTAAGTCTCACACCCAGAGAATACAGAGAAGAATGTGTGCTGTAGTAGACTTTGCGTGCCTATAGCAGAGAGGAGGAAGTCGGTTAGCACATTACCAGTGCTAAAATTACAGAGCAACAGTACCAAAGCAACCAAGTATTCTTATTCTGAATAGAAAGTTTATTCTTGAAGTTTAACATCCTGACTAAAAGATTTACCTGCATCTTCTCCAGTATTTATCAACTATGTGAAATTAGATGCATAGACAATCCTGCTTTGTTGAGCTTCTTCTACCAGTTAGACATTAAGTAGTGAGAGACACTCTCAGACTGAAGAAATACAGTAACTCATCTGAAATAATATGTATGTCCAAAAGGCACGAGGAGAATAAACGGGAGCCTCTATATATTTGAAGTAACAAACCCCATGTGTAATTGCTTTTTCCCAAAAGTTTCTTTTTTTCTAAAAGCACAGTAAAGTAGAACAAAAACTTGCAAAGACTGGTTTTGTATATGCATGTGTGGAAGGTGATAAATAAAACACAGACTATTTATATACACATGTATAAAAGTAAATTATTCCTGCTCCATACTCCCTCAGAGTGACTTTTTTTTTTTTTTAAGTAAAAAGGAAAAATAAAAAGGGGGAGAAACCTGCCTTATCAATACTGTCTCCCAAAGGTGCTGCCCACAACTATGGCCACCTAACTGTCCTCCATGTGTGCTCATTCCCACCAAGTCTTCAGTAAATACTTAAAAGATTTTAGCTTAAAAAAATAACCAGTACTTTCTAGCTCACAAATTACCACCTTTCCTAACAAAAGCAAAGTTCATTCTGCTAAAGCTACAAGCTTTCTGCACTTTTTAACACAATTCTTTTGGAAGATCTAGTTTTCACAAAACACGTATCTTGCAGCAATCACAGCAGCTCTCCTTTATCCTTCAGGCACAAGTGGTTATAGGTACCCACTACTGGATAGAAGTTACTCCTATAATGATTTAAGAGCACTTGTTACCTATTTCAATATCCTCTGTCACTGGTCTTGTGACATTACGCCTCAGCACTACTACTCAGCCTTTAGGGGAAAAGGATTTTATGTTGGCCTAGAACCAGGATTAGAATCACAGTCTAACTGAAGAAGCCTTCAGACTCTGCTGCTGTTGTGATGCTATTAAAAGCTCAACTAGCCTATTAACCATGAAATTACTGTTTTGTTCAAGTTTAGCACAAGCTAGCATCTCCACAGGATAGAGCCATGAAGGTAAAAAAATTCCCCTGATCATTCCTGAAATCATTTACATATTATAGTATAATTAACTAACAGCTGTAGACAACAGGGACAGCTTTCAGGCTGATACATCAAGATACTTACCAGTAAATTGTGTAAGCCTCTGCTTGAGCTGGGTCTTGAATATTTGGTTCATTTAGAAGTTCTTGTATTCCTAACAAGATCTGTGGGAGACGGAATAGTAATATACATGGCTACGTTACTTCTAAGACATTCAATTAAAAAAAAAAAAGCCTTAGAAATCAACTGCAGAAACACACCGTGGACATCTTACATTCACACCGTACAAACAAGCAAAGCAAATAAAAGGGCTAAAAATATGTCTAAGTACAACTAATGACCTGTTTAATTGTGATTGCTGGCCTCCAGTCCTTATCCTCCTCTAAGATGGAAAGACACACCGTGCCTGAAGGATACACATTTGGGTGGAATAATGGAGGTTCAAATTTACCTGATGAAGAAGAGAGAATCACTTACATGCTGTGCTGAGGTAAGATGAAGATCAGAGAGTTGTTTTAGATCAGTGGAAATAAATGTCCAAATACACTCCCACCACCATCCCCCCTCCCAAAAAAAGCCCCAAACCAACCAAGAAAAAAAACAAACCCACACAGATTTCTGGAGCTACTAAGACCGGTTTTCTTCTTGGCTCAGCCTGCACCTAAAGCAGGAATTCCACTGTATCTGTGGTATCAATCCAGGCAATTTAACACTATCGTGACCAGTAATCTTCTGGTTTAGGAACATTAACTGACAAAATAGTTTGTAGAAGCTTTGTGATAAAGACCTTTTAAAACAAATCCTGTCTGTACAACCTCACATACTACTATATAAAGGAAAGAAACTGACCTTTACTCATCACTTCTCTCTTCACTTTAAAATAGTGCAAGTTCCATAGAAAGATGACTAAGTTTCTAGCATTTTTCCAGTTTCATTTTTCCTTTATCAAGATGCACCGAACAAGAGTAACCAAGTTTAAGTTGCAGTATTAACTAAAGGATTAGGCTTGCACAGCTCTCTTCCTGCCACTCAATCTATATTCTGGCATTTCTTTAATCTTTACAGGACTTAAAAGCAACAGCCACCATCTTGAGTAACTTAATGAACACTTGTTTAGCAATATATGAAATATCTACATGTTAGTGCAGTTTTCTAATCCATCTGCCATCACAAGTAAGTCTTGCTTATGAGCTGCTCAATGAAGTTCAGCAGGAACTCAGAAGCTGCACTGGTAAGAAGTCTTACCAGTCACACGTACATCTTACTGTAAGTCATCAGTTCAACACTTGCAGGATGTGCTAGTTGGTATTTCTCCAAATATTGTTAAATATTTTCTAGTTAATAGATACTTTTCCCCTTGTGTCACATGTGTTTAGGTGGTAACAAACAAAAGGAGTAGCCAAGGCAACTGATACAGCTGAAACACTAAAATGAAATGAGAAAAAACTGCTGTCAAGAGTAATTTTTAATCACTGTCATTTATTTGACATGGTAGCCAATTCAAGAACCAAGAAACCAGGCAGGGAAATAAATGTTTTCAGATTTCTAAAGCAGGTAAATTTGTGATGGTATAAGGAAAACCTCAAAAACTTTTAAAAAGTGGTATCTAATAGCACTGTTTGTACATAGTATCAGGAAAAGACCAGATCCATGGTTTAGAGCAAGTTGATAGAACTATTTTTTTTTTTTTTTCCCCACGTTCTTGCCTTTTGAATTCTTGGCTTAGAAGACCAACTTAACAGTAAGAACACACAAAGTGATTTGGTCTAACCATGCCTACCTGTTAGTTTCCAAAGAGTGCCGATAAAGTAGTGAACACTTCAAGTGGTACTTCTGTCAAACCTAGAGGAAACCCCAATAGCAATCCTCCTCCCCCTCCTAATTTTGTTATATTGAGCATTTAATTGATTTCATTACAACTTTCTAAATGCAAAGGGGGGGAGGGGGGCAAAGCAACTTCTAAAAAAAAAAAATATATGTAAGAAGAAGAAAGTAATAACCATCCTTTGAACCTCACAGACTAGTTTAATGCTGCTCTAATAAACCTGTGGTTTTTACTACTTTTACTTACATTTTGGGGGCGAAGAAGGGTAGTCATCCTTGAAAAGCATCCGTAGCTTAAATAAGCCTCCTTCCCATGGTGTCTATGAAAAGTTATGGTAGAGTTCTGATTACAGCATGAAGAAGTCAAACTTGTGGAAAAAAAGCTTATCAAGAACACAGTTTCTCAGACAAAGCACAAGACATCTTTCTGCTATAGAGTACAGAATAGCTGTACTACACTGTAGCATGCTGTCTAGATTAAGACAACTTATCCTACCTAGGTAAAAAGCTGAAGATGGAAAACCCTGCTTTTCTACTTCATTACAGCTAGTAAGTATTGCTGAGTCATCAATAGTTGGGATCATCACCAGTAATTCCATATACAAGTAGAAGTCTCTTAGTACATAGAGGAACAGAATACTTCTAAAGGTTTACACAACACACATGCAATGAGGAAGGGGCCATTATACCCTGGACTTGAAATAAGGCTAAGACAGCACAGGGATCTCACAGAACGTTAAGAGCTGGAAGGGACCTCTAAAGATCATCTAGTCCAACCCCTCTGCCAAAGCAGGATCACCTAGATCAGGTCACGCAGGAACACATCCAGGTGGGTTTGGAATGTCTCCAGTGAAGGAGACTCCACAAGCTCCCTGGGCAGCCTGTTCCCGTGTTTTGCTGCTCTCATTGTGAAAAGGTTTCTCCTTATGATATATCCTTATCTCCTATGGATATACCCTTTAAGCATATGGATGCAAATGGCTTCTATTTTGCCTCATGAGAATGTGGCTAAAAGCCACAAGTAGCAAGTAACCTCAGAGATTCCATCTCTTTGTGTAACAGAAACTTCAAGAAGCTTTTTATCCCCATCAGAAACTGGGAAGAGCACCTGGTAAGAGCAGTGACATGCTACAGCACAGACCAAATAAGACAGCCATACTCAAGATGGTCATATAAACAAAGAAAATGACCTAGCAAAGGACAAAAAGCCTGTCTCAAGTATATAGTTCTTTGTCCTCTTACTTGGAAATAGAAAAAAAGCCCATTTCTGACAAACTGATTTCTGGTAAGAAGTGTAGAAGTATACAAAGGTTTATTATATATGTAAAATTCATACTACTTCTCCCTTGCTATGGAAACACTGCAATGAAAGTTAAGTGTTGGGTTCATTCTTTAAAACAAACTGGAGTAAAGAGTCTTGCATCTTAAAAGCACAAATGATCAACCCTTATCCTCAGAGACAGATCATTATATTTAAAGACCACCTTAGGAGGAAATCTCTAATTCTTTCCTATGTGATTCATGTGATTTTTAGCTGAAGGAAAAAGGGAAAATAAAACACGACCAAAAAAAGAAAAAGCATTCCATTGTCATTGATTTTATTGTGCAAAGTCTCAAGCTAGGATAGGAAAAAAAATCATGCTACAGCATATACCTAGATAACCGTGTTTTAAAAGGCAAATGAGTTTAATTATATTTGTTAGAATGTATTTAAAGAACTTGTTCTGAATAGCTGTAGGGGGTTGTCAACAGCCAAAAATATCTAGTCTCCCTACCTTCTCAAAGGAGACAAACTTGTTCGTTTTCAGAAAAAAAAGGAGCATTTTCATAAACTTTTCCTATTTTGTTTTTATTTCAGTCATAGGGGAAAACAAATAGGTTTTAATAATTTCTTCAAGCAGAACACCAGAACAGCCAACAAGAAGTTTTTACTTTTCTTCTGATAGAGTAACATAGCTTATGGATGAAAGCTAGCAGACACTTTAAAACCTTACTGAGGTAACAGAATGAGAGCAGTATCATCAAGATCGTATTGCATTACTGGACAGGTTGCAGACGTTCATAGAGTCAAATTCTAGGTAGTTAAAAAGTGATATGCTGTCAAAAAAGTGAATGGAGATATCCAACCCAGCACTTACACCACTTCAATTTTTGGTCTGACTGAGGAGAGAGCATATTGTTTTTTTTTACCAACTCCTCCATCTCAAGAGGAAGCAGCTGCAGTACAGCACGCCTCAAAAGACAATGGTGAGAGAGCAACCAGGTGGTCTGGCAGAGATGAGCAGAGCATGCTGCTTCTTGTTAAAGAGATGGCATTTTTACTCAAGTAAAAATCACGATTTTTTTAAATTAATCTCTACGAGGAATCACATAAGCAAAATCTTCCTTGTGCAATACATGTTCTAAGAGGCAAGAAGTTGTCTTTAAGGGTCTTGTTCACTCCCTTTTGTGGTTTAAAAAGCTTTAAAGCAGTAGCATGAAAATTTCACAGAATTATTTAAAGAATACATCTTGATAAGGTACATAATTGGCTATTATAAAGGATGATCTTGTTTTGGCAGAATACACAGGGATCAGTTTTTACTCACATTATTTTTAGGTGCTTCTTTAAGAACTAACCTGAGCTGCGCAGAGAACTACCAAAGTACTGAGCTGTTATAACCACAGCAGCAATGCCACCTTCAGCATTAAACTGAAGCAGTAGTAGACAATCTGCAGGGTTTGCCTACACACTTTGTCTTCTCAGAAGCTAAGAAATGAGATCTTAAGGGGACTTAAGTTTGCAAGATGCAACAGAACAGGCAGAGCAAGAGAAGATGCCCCACAACCAATGCAGAAATACTAAAGACCTAAAAGAATCAAAACTACAAAGCAATTAATTATATTATCTCAGAAGAAACTGCATCCAGTGAATTCAAGCATACTCTCTACATACTAAGTAATATCTTCAAAAATAGAAACAAGGTTCTGCTCAGAATCAGATCTTACAAAAGCAGTGTACAAAATTAAAGTTTCATGCATTAATGATTATTTCCACTTCAAAATTTGCATTTGTTCTATCTCCTAGAAACAGGGCAAGATGATAAAAATAGTTCTGACCTCTAAAGACTTTTTCCTTTCCCTTGCTATTTTAAGGAAAGGTACACAGAAGCAAAAGTAAAATCAGATAAGAAACGTTAAGAGTTTTAGTTTTCTTTTCCTCATAAAAAAAAAAAAAAAAGAGAGAAAATTCCATTAAATAGAAGGCAATGAAATTCCCTGTTAACAATGTAGTTATTTTCCACAAAATCCAAAATGTTAAAACCAGCATTCCAGCATTTCTGTAGGACTGAAGCATCTTACTATTCTGTGGACAAAAAAGGTACAGACACTTAACCATCAAAGGCAACATTTTGGTAGTACTGATTTTCAAGCTTTGGGGCTTAAACCAGCATTTAGAAAGAACATAAGTCATAATAAATGCTGGCATGAAGCAGAAGACAATCTCAGGTTTGCTCAGTGCAGGATTCTTACATGCCACTCTGCAAACCTTTATTGACAAGGTGGTCGGTGCCTACAGTCGAACAAGTATATTCTGTCCAATATCATTCTTACCCCATCCCATCTGGATTCTGAAGTAACAGCAGGATCCAACTATTTTGATTAAACTACATGCAAGTTATACTCTTAGTTGTCAGTGTAATGCATGAACAGGCTTATGATACTTTTCACTGTGAGGTGTTAGGACAATAGTTAAGTCTTACCCCTTTCTTTCCTGGAATAGCACACTCCCAGTTCATTAGATTCATTGTGCCATCTGGATTTTTTGTAGGTACTGCTACAAATCCCTGAATTAAGGCAAAAAGCCAAAGAGTGAGGATTTCAGAAGATGTACTTAGAATACTTCATGACGTTATCTTTATACCGTGTTATTATTTTTGCACTACATAGTTTTAGGTAGCTTTCTAGTTTAAAAAATAATAATTAATAATAATAGAAAAAAAATCACATCAGGGTAAAGAAAAAGAAATCATCATCAGAGCACTAAAATAACTGCAGTGACAAATTTGCCAGTTCTCAGACTTACAAATGGATGATCTTTTCTCCAGGCTTTTCTCTCCTGTGCAAGTCTGCTAAGAGCTATGCCAGACATATTCAGAGTCCCTCTAAAACAAAAACAATTGCTTTTAGTGTAAGTTTTTACTTATAGTGTAAACAACACATTTTATTATCTGTTTCTAAACCATGTTCAGTCAAGAAATACTTTGGCTTCTGATTTTCACTACTATAGCCAAGACACACATTTTTGCACACCCTGCAAAAGTTAACATCAGGAATAGCATCAAGTTTCCCCCATGTCAATACCTTTTTAGTTACTGGACTTCACATAAATACTATCCTCGTGTTTCGTATTTGAACCACATCTCAGAAATGACTGACAGCAGCTTAGCACAGAAATACTATTCGAAATGGGAAAAGTGCTCAGACTTCCTATTTGTGAGACTGATAAACTCATGTCTACCTCCTTACTACACCACAAAAGGTATGGCTTTCTTCCATAGGCAAGCACCTGTACTACAGTTTCCAACAAGCAGTGTAAGAAGAAATGCTATTTTTAGTCTGTAAATTCCTTTTGGAAGCCAGTATTCTACACAAAAGCAACACAGGCACAGAATTTATCACCTCGGTTTTCAGTGATGTCTCTATACAACTACTGGACAGCAGCAGGAACAGAGAGCAATACAGAACTGAGCTAAGGAAGAGCCAGCAGCCCACCCAATTCCACAAGGCAAGTTTTCAATTCCAGTATAAACTGAATGATCTTTCTGCAGCTTCACTGCCTTAATAACAGCCAAGTATGGTGACAGAGACTGTAGAAGAAACACACAGAAGACAGGTCACTACCGCATGTGATGCAAGAACAATTCTAGACACGATGGTTGCAACAGACCGGTGCTTTTGAATTCAGGGGAGGATTCTCCATTCTCCCAGAACAGTAGTCAGGCAAGTTTATTTGTCAGTGTCAAACTGTATCTAAACTCAAAGGTTTCATTAGACACATGGTTAAAACTCCAATGACATGGAGTTTAATCCTCCTCCTTATTGCACTTCCATCCATTTTAAATAAGAGATGATAACTGGTAGTTGGAGAACAAATTGACCTGACTTCTCAACTCCACAGGCAGCTAACAAGCCTTTATGACAGCTAGGAGAGCAGAATTCTTCCCCTAAAACAAGTTCACAGAATTAATGAAATTGGTATTACCACTCTATTAAACCAACCATTTAAATACTGGTTAAGAATTATGCAGAACTCACATCCTATTAATATGTAGCTTACTTCTAAGAGTATTGCAGTCTACCACTGTAAGCTTATAAATTGTAGCTCACAAAGATGCTCACATGTTCCTTGTTATATGCCCTTTAGCATGTTCATGCTGAAAAGACTTACCAGGCACTGACCTATTCCATGTAAGATATGTATATATGTTCAAGTCATGTTCATCTACTATACACTTTAAAGATTAGAAGACAGCACACTTCCAACTTGAGCATGTACACATCAAGAGTGTACAGACACCTTAACTGAAAGTCTTTAAAAGTACCATATTGAGTTCTAAGTAGTTCATAGGACAGCTGGTATTTCAAATCCCTCCTCCTAGCTTTTTTTCAAAGTTGGTTTTGCATGGATGGCAACAATTCATAATTTTGACTTCAAGTCAGCAATTAAATCCATGTCAGATAAAGCTTTTTAAAAGGGACCATTAAGAGAGTAAACACAAACACACACACACACACAAAAAAAAAAAAATCCTACATTCAGTCCAATATTCCTCTAGTGTTCTCAACACATGCACCTGTATCTTGGTTATATCAGAAGACTTTGCAGGACTTGACACAAAATTGTACATACCATTTCAGATTTTAGTCTGTTCACACACAGATGTGGAGCCACTGAAAAAAGATACTGTCAAAACAAAAAGACTCTTCCTTAACCAAATTATACAGGGAGTCATTTTAAGTATTTTGTGAGCGTGTGCCTTTGCAACAGATGTAAATGAACTGCTGAATATACAGCAGAATTTAAGTTGTGCTTTTATTACTCGGTGGTCCACTGTAACAATACTAACCTTATCAAAATGACAGGAGAAAATTATTTTTGCTTATAAACTACTGAAATATTTTTAGTTTAGTAACTCAGCTACCTTTTCTGCAAGAAACATATTACAGGATGCTTTCAAATCCATGAATTATATTTCCTGTGGCTAATACCCAATTAATTATGTACACCACAAGGGAAATGCCAACTTCTCAGAGGGCATATAAGCAAAGTATGTCCTACAGAACATCACCAATCAAGTAACTTTTCAACAGGAAAAAAAAAAAAAAAAAAAAAGCCACCTTTTCAGGCTCTGTATCCCGCTTGCTTTTGCAGATGGTTACACACTACACTGTGCCCTAGTAAATGAAAGATTTTCTTATGTTCCATAAATAACTTTTCAAAACTTAAGGCATTTGACTTTGTTAAGCACTAACAGACTACATCCAAAATTTCAGTGTATATGAGAGACCACAGGCTCCATGTATATGGTCTGCATAGGCTTCAGTTACCCTAACAGGAGCAGACACATATAAAATCTCTACTCTCTATTTGGTAGTAGTTTGTGATGAGGTAAGATGACTGAAAGGCCATTTCAAAAATTAAGATTCCACTAGGTAAGCATCCCCTCAAAAGCAAATCAATCAATCTATTAACAAATTGCCAATACAGGAAGGAGTGAGATACTAAGTGGGTATTCAGCTTGAAGATAGGATATTCTCACTGCTACTTTTATCTTCTTCAGTAATTTATGTGCAGTTTGTTTGGTTGCTTTGCCCCCCATTGAAATAGTAGCTTGCCAAAATATCTGTATGTTAAGTTTGGCTCTTAGAAGCTTTTGAAATACCTCACACATACAAACTCTATTAACCTGAAATAGTTAAAACTAAAGACAAAAGCCTCCAACCACAAACACCCCCAAACATCCCACTTCGGGTTTTTATTTGTTTTGGGGTTTTTTTTGTTGTTTGTTTGTTTGTTTTTTAAGTATGACATGTAAGTTGTTTTTTTCACCCGAGGAATTTACTGCTAATAAACAGAATGGAAGTCACAATATAATTATGTGCTACATCACTAGAAGGAACACAAACTTTTGCACCGGAGGAAGTATATCAAACTTGCCTTGCAGGGGCCACACAAACCTAAGAGGCCCATCATCATGTTTTGTTTTAATACCCCCAAACACACACCAGCATTAAGCGGTACTAATGTCCCTTTTACAGCTATCATGTCATTAAAAAATTAACAGGAATTTACAAATTTACTCAGTAGCTTGCCTCTGCTGCTGTTACAAAACAAAACCAACACTCTCATCATAGGTGCAAATGCATTCCATTACAGATCATCTTACCCATCCATACCCTTTGATATTGCGGGGGGGGGGGAAGAACCTACCTCCAAATGAAAAAAGCAAGCCTCCAAAGAAGCGTTCCTATACCACAGGACCGGCAACCACACCTACAAACCTGGCCCATGACAATTCTCTATAAATATTTCAGCAACAAGCTTTTTAAGTTTCAAGAACTTTCAATAGCTCTTACTAATTTCAAACAGCAAGAAAAAAAAAAATCAGCTTCAACAACAAAAAAACCCTCTGAAATTGCTAGCCTCACATTTTTACTCTGCAGGTTAAATAGTGACACAGGAAGAAATAATAAGTTGGAGTAGTTTGCCAGAAAACTATCAAAACTTTACTTTTCAGAAGGCTAGAGAAAACCAGGGGCTGCACGTCAACTCTGGACAGGAATAGAAGAGTCTTCTCCTGCCTGCGGCATGAAAAAGGTAGAAGAGACAGTACTAGCTGAAAGGCTACCAGAGTCGCCAGAACAATAAAAGGAATCGCGCGGCAATCGGTCTCGGTGCCCGAACGGCCCACTAACTTCGCCAGGAGCAGCCGCGGGAGGGCCGAGCACTGACTGCCTCCGCCGAAGGCCGCCGGTTTCCCGGGCCCTGCGAGGGGGCCGGGGCCAGCGTCCGAGGCCTGCACAGGGGTCCCCAGCGCCCACCCGCTGCCTCCAGGACTAGCACTCGTCGGGGCAGGGACCGCCTCGCGCAGGCCCGGTGGTACCCAGACCTCCTTGGCGAACTCGGCTGACGGCGACCGAGACCCTCCGGGGGCGGG